>NDGN011503330.1:1438-19409 GCA_002564285.1 Tympanoctomys barrerae
AGAGAGAGAGAGAGAGAGAGAGAGGGTCGTGGGGGTGTGGGGGTGTTACTGAGATTGAACCTGGGCTTTCTTACTGAGCTACAGCCCCAGCCCTCTTTTTAAATTAAATTAAATTAAATTTATTTTTTCTTCTTTAATTTTGAGCAAGGTCTTTCTAAATTGCTCATCACCCAGGCAAGGCACCACCTTGAGATCCCTTGGCCTCCGCCTTCTAGAGTTCAGGAATTGTCGACCTGGGCTCTTACCCTATTCACTGCTGTTTTCAATCCCATCTCTTGGTTCTCTTTCATTTCTGAAGTCAGCCCTTGCCAAAACATAGGCCTGGGATCTTGGTCACAGACTGAAGGGCCTGTGTCTGGTTCTGTCTGGGTCTGAGGGTCACCCTCGCCCCTGCGCCCTTCAAGGAAGCATCTGTTCCTCAGGTCACGGTCCCTGGCAGCATCCAAGGAGCTCTCAGCCTCTCAAGATCACCGTAATCCTCTTTTCTAAGTCCACAGTGGTGTTCAGGGCTTTTTTTCCCTAATAATTTGTTTTCTCTCGTTATCACCAGGATCCTCCTTGATGGCCCAAGGAGGTGCGTGCCAGAGGACACGTCCCAGCACACAGCTCTGACCTGAGCCCTTCATAAAGATGACTCAGTTTGACAGCTCAGTCAGTGACAGCTCAGTCAGGGGTCTAAGCCAGAGGCATTTTAAGAAGTGGGAGTTGCCACACTCCCTGCAGCTGGCCCTTGGTTGCTGTTCATATGGTGTATGTATGACCCAAGGGTGATGTGTCCCTCCAACTTCCAAGGGGACATATGTGTACCCAGTCTGGGGTTTTAATTATCATTGGTAACATCATTAAAATTCATTAGTTATAAGAGTTTAGGAAGTTTTAGGCATGAAAAAAGTGATTTTGGGGTCTGGCATTATTTGTGTATCCTGAAAGGGGGGATCCTTGGTGTCTCAAACAGATGGCTAAGCTGAGTGAGAGAGAGAGAGAGAGACAGAGAGAGAGAGAGAGAGAGAGAGAGAGAGAGGATTTCCATGGGAAGATATGGGCCACTGACTGTGGAGGGTAGCGATACCTCAGAGGTGCTCCAGGAGGGGACTCTACTCCCTGACGTGGAGCCAGGGGAGCTGGGTGGCAGATTGAGTGTCTACCGGAAATGCTTTGGACCAGAAATGTTTTGGACTTGGATTTTTTTTTTTTTAGGTTTTGGAATATTTGCGTATACTACATAATGAGACATCTCAAGGATGGGGTCCGATCTAGACATTGTCTGAAGCTAATCTTACCTAATTTTTCTGTCCATGAAGCAGAGTTTTGGGGCCAATAGGATGCCAGAAACAGAAACTGTTTGGCCCACAAAAAGGTTTGGATGTTGGAACATCTTGGATTTTGGATTTTCAGACTAAGGACATTCAACCTGTATCTCTTCGCCAGCCCTCTATCTTTGCCAGCTGGCATAAAGTCACCTGTCATGTCCTTGGACAAATTTATACAGTTATGTTTAGTTGTTTGATCTGAACTTGAAAGACTCAATATGAATAAGCGACATGAGATGAAACCAACTTGAACACATTTGATTACACAAAATTGTTCTGAAATGCCAAGTATAATCTTTCCCTCTAGCTTCCCTGTGGACATTAATGGCTAAATTCTGACTGAAGTGACACAAACACATTTGACCAAAAAAATCTCTGCAGCATGAACACCCTTAAAGAAATAGAGCCAAATTCAGAGAAGACATATAATTATATACGAGTTACCAGATTCTGAAATAGCGTGTACTATGCCAAATAGAGGTTTGTTTCCTCTTTTTTTTCTCAAAAGGGTCCCACCCAGTCACTGAAAAGAGTAGAATCAAAATAACTCAGGGTGGGTTAATCCTTCTTTGACCGCGAGCACCAAGACCTGTAGAAGCACCAACCCTTAGCATATTTTAGGAAGGAGCAGGAATAGTTTCCAAAGGTTTCTAAGGGCTTCAATTTGAGCCAGTTCATTAAAGGCAAGTCAAGCATGAGGAAAAATGTGTGGCCACTGTGTCCGTCTGGGAGTCCTGTCCAGTGTTTGGGTCTTGAGCTGTTCGCAACCTCTGAATGCACAATCCTTGGTTCCAAGCAGCTGGCTGAACTGAGAGAGAGCTGGTCTCCATGGTGTTGTCGCTCGGGGTTCACGGGGGGAAATGATCCAGGACACATAGTTTATAAGATTATTTTACAATGAATCACCCAAATAGTCATATACAAAGAGTGCAGGAAATCTGTCTACACAGGAAGACCAAAGAATCCAGCTGAGGGGCTCGATCCCATGGCAGTGTTCCACACGAGTGCAGCTGAAGACCTAGAGCCCATACTAGTGCCCCCCACAAGTCCAACTGGAGGCCTAGAGCCCACCACAATGTCTCATGCAGGCCTGCTTCATGGATCTGCGCTGGGAAGGCCCCAAGGTCAGTGGTGGGAGCTAGACAGTCCATGACAGTGGGATGAATAGTCTGTGCTAGCAGGATGAGAGGTATGCACTTGAGCTAGGAAGTGACACTCAAGGTAAGAACCAGAGATCCCCTGAACAGTACCCCAGCCATCCTCAGCGACAATGAGGTCCTGAGCTCCTCCAGTGATGAGGAAAGCTGAGCTCTCATCAAGAAAGCCAACGTGACAAACTTCTCCAGGAGACTGGGCAGTGCACCATCTTCCTTTCTGGAACCAGTGAGCGGTGTTCTAGGTCAGGACCAGAGCTCCCCCAGAGAGAACTGCAGCAATTCTCATTAATAGTAAGGTCCTGCGCTCCTTTGATGGTAAGAACAGCCTAGTTCATCAGGAAAGCCAGCATGAAAAGCTCCTCCAGGAAACCAGCGGCTCCCAACAGCTCCCTAACAGCTCGTAAGCCTCTTCATTGCAAGTTCTTCCCTCCACTTTGTTGACAGCAATCCTCGGGCGGGCTTCCTACACCCAGCACTATGCTGGTTCATTTCAGCTGGGTGTTGCAAGTTGACCACCAGTTGGCAATCCACAACATACGGGAAATAACTAGTCAACCCATGACCCAGGATATCAGCTTCTATCCAACATAAAATCTACCTCAGTTAATTATCTAAATATACATCTGCCATATGTGGACCAAGTTACTAAAGGATCACTAAAGTCATGCAATTAGTCCTTAAATCATTGTTTTAAATCCTTTCTGGAACAAGGCAAGGGATAGATTTAATACAATAACAAAAAATCATTACTGTTTTCTCTCAAGTAGTTACTGTAGGTCTCTATACACCTACTTCAGTAGTACTCAGAACATCTTAAAGACAAAACCTATTTCTTTTTGGAGACCTTTTAATAAGAGGTTTTAAGAATGTACAGCAAGGGTGGATTTGATGCTTAGAAATAGTCACAAGCCAGCTGGATCTAAGTCTGATAAACCCAGTTGGTGGCCAAGCTGGGACACAGTGGCTTTCATGAATGGCATGGCATTTTCTTCAGCATAGGAAAGGAGACATAGTCAGCCCTTGGCCGTAAGAAGCTCCTGTTCAGTTGGAGAGGAAGTCACTCAAAAGATGGCTTCCATGCAGCCTCATGGGCTCCATGCAGGCGTATAGAAGGGTTTCTACGTGTTGAAGCAGTAGCAGTGTTCCAAAGACGGGTGTTTGCTATGGCTGAACACTTGGTAAATGTACTAAAAATCATTAATCATACCAATGGCAATAAGATAAAAAATAAAAGTACAATTGTATAAGATCTTGGATGAACTTGGTGGGACCTGGTAAGTCATGGAAGGTGGGTGAGAGGTGGGGAGGAGGAGGAGTCAGGGACGGCTCAGGTCACAGGAGGGGGACATGGAGTGCACAGCTGTGACCGCACTGGGTTCAGATGCCTCCGTAGCATCCAGACAGAAATAGCATCCAGCAAGCAGGTGTGCACGTAATCCCGACATTCTGGGAGGCTCCCAGCTAAGTCACAAAAATAAAGAGGTAGTTAGAACATGAGAGCAGACAAAGTGAGTCATGGGGCCTGGTGAATTTTTAGAAGAGAACGAGGCTGTGAATGGAAGCCTGAGAGAATTAGCATTTGAGGGTGGGAGAAGACGATGTGGAAAGGAAAACGGGGGGAACGAAGGGAACAGGAGGAAAGTCAGGAGCGAGTGATGTCCAAGAGCCAGAGGAGGAACATTTCAGGTGGGTGAGAAATAGCATCAAAGGCAGAGAAAGCCCCAAAACCAGGACTGGAAGGTGGCCACTGAATGTGGCCACTAATGGTTAGGGAATGAACGAGAGGGCAAGGGTGGAGCTCAGAATGAAGCTGACTCTTTGGGGACATACCAGGAAAGAGCTGGAGGTGCTGCTAGAGGAGGGCACACAGGCCGTAGCTGGCTTTGCCCTTCCCTGGGTGGGAAATGAAAGTAAGCCCGTGGATGGAGCGGTGAGGAGCGGAGGGCAGAGGCCCAGCCAGGAGACCCAGGGCGGGAGGCCCTGATCCCTGGCGGGAGGAGGGTCACTGCAGACCCCGCGGTGGGAGGGAGGGAAGCTGAGGAGCGGGCTGGCATCGTTGGGCTTTTTTTAAATGCGTGTGTGAAACAAGGGTGGCGTCTCAGTTACTTTTCTCTCATTGCTGTGACAAAATACCCGACACCCAAAATTAAGAAAGGAAAAGTTTATTTAGCTCACAGTGAAAGTTTCAGGCCATACTCAGCCGACTCCAAGGCAGAGTGGCACATGGCCGAGGGCACCAGCTGATAGTAGCAGAAAACAGCAAAGAGCAGAGGGAGGGGCAGTGACTGCAGCTGCCAGCTAGCCCCTGTCCCCCCTTACACTGTCATGCAGATTGCCTGCCCAGGGCGGGTATAGCACTCACACCTGGAATCCCAGCATTGGACCTTGAATTCATCACCAACTCTAGAAGCCGCCCCAATTACTGCCTGAGGCTCTGGGGGGGGGGACACCCACATACCACCCAGAATGGGGAGAGTGTTGGAAATAGGGGAGTTGGAGGTTTGCAGAATGAAAAGGCTTAAAGCTGTGGTACTGTCAGCAGGAGGCAATGGACAACTGAGGAGAGTCATCCCTCGTTTTCTTCCTTCCCGAGTGTCCCTTGTTCTCTTCCTCCTTCCTGTCTGTCCCAGGATGGCCGGTCTGCTTCTGTTTGCTGGGCTAGCCACTTTGTGTCATCTCCAGAACTGACACCCAGCCCAAGTCACCCAAATCTCTCCTAAATTTCTGCCAGCCTATTATTTTTTCTGCTTTTGTTCTTTACAGTTTTTTTCCCAACAGAAGCCAAAGCAATCTTTTAAAAAGATAAGTCAAGCTGGATATGATGGCGTACACCGATAATCCCACCTACTTAGGAGGCTGAGGCAGGAGGATCAAGAGTTTGATCTTAGGCTGAGCAACTTAGTGAGATTCCCATCTCAGAATTAAAAGAGGGGTGTGTGTGCTGGTGTGTGTGTATGCTGGTGTGTAGCTCAGTAATAAAGTGCTTGTGTAGTGTACATGAGACGCCGGGTTCAACGCTTAGTACTGAGGGTAGTAGAGCACGTCACATCACTCTGCTTAAAACCATGGGGGGGGGGGGAGAAAACCATCCAAGGATTCTGTGATAAGAGCCAA
The DNA here is from genome assembly GCA_002564285.1 of Tympanoctomys barrerae. Classification (NCBI taxonomy): domain Eukaryota; kingdom Metazoa; phylum Chordata; class Mammalia; order Rodentia; family Octodontidae; genus Tympanoctomys; species Tympanoctomys barrerae. Next base: position 7,020 of record NDGN011503330.1, read on the forward strand.
ATCTTGATAGGTGTTTTTAGGTGAACAGCGAGGAAGAGAAACAGGCAGAAGGAAAAGGGAGCCTTATTTTCTTTGAGGACACGGAGAGAATTTGGGGAGGTGAAGGAATTTTCTGAACTGGACAAAGGAAGGCTGAGGCTTTTAGGACCTTTTGCCAGGGGAGGGGTTTGAAGGGCATGTTTAGATATATCGGAGGGAGCTGACTAGGGGGTCTTCCCTGAGGCGGCAGGAAGGATGAACGTGAATTATGTCTTGGGCTAAGTTGGAGAAGGAGGGGGAGGTGGTCCTGGGCACATAGGCCTTTGTTCTAAGGGAACTGGCTGTGTCAGATGACCACCACAGTGATGTTGGCAATTCACACTAGTGCCTAAACCTATCAAACCTGAATGCCCAAGTTCACCCTGGAAGGCTCAGTACGATCTGGCCCTGCCACCTGTTCCCTCCTTGTGCCCTGCTTGCTGCCTTGAGGCGCGTCTCCGCGTCGTCCTTGGCTTCTTGTGGCTCCCTCAAGCTCCAGGCTCTCCTCTCGCGGGTGCCTGCCCTCCCGCTCCGCACGCTCCAGGGCTTCCCTTCTCTTCCACAGACAAACCCCACTGCCTCAGAGGGGCCTTCCCTGCTGCCTGAAGGAGCACCATCAGCACCCTCACTGCCTGGTTTCTTCTCCTCATGTATTTATCAGTGTCTAAGTCAGCTTGGGCCACAGTAGCCAAACCCTGAGATTAATCAATTTAAAGAGAGGAAGGCTCCCGGCTGGGAGTTTCAGCCGCCGACCGTCTGCTCCCTGCCTGTCCTCCTCAGGCCGCGGGGAAGTGAAGGATGAGAAGGGGCTGGACCGCCACTGCCCCCTCTCACGCGCTATCTGCGAGCGCAGGACCTCCCCCCGGGCCCCACCACTAGAAGTTCTACTCCTGTGGTGCCAAAATGGGGACCAGGTCTCGGGCACACAAGCCTTCGGGAGCCACTCTAGACCCAAACTACTGCAGTAACTAGCGCTATCTTATACTCGCATGTACTGTGTACACTGTTTTCTGCTCAAGACTGGAATAAGAACTCTGGAAGAGCAGGAACCTTACTTGGCATGTGGCAGGTTATTGATAACTATTGGCTGAAAGAACGGAAAAAGTGTCCTGAAAGCTCAACTTAGCTTAGGAAACAACTGCCGGGGCTCTGTGAGAAATAGCGAGCTCTGTCTTTTCTACCAAGCAGGAATGACTCCATCTTGGACTGAGACCCATTTCAGGTAGCCCGTCCTGAACACACCAAGTTACAGGAAGTGCCTGTTCAGTTCCAATCCTAGGCACACTGCTACAAACCAAAGACAGCCAAGGATTTTCTGCTCTCCACAGGCCCCTCCGTTCTGCTTGCCCTTGCCCTCAGCAGTCCCTCAAATCTCCCTTGCGTGCCTGAGTTAGCCAATCCGGATAGGTTGGGAACCTCCAAGCCAGCCAATGGGGAAGCGGTCAGCTGCCCTTCCAGCGTTGGGGGTCACCCAACCTTTGTCTCACCCACCTGCTACCTCATTGCTGGGCAGGAAAAGCAAAAGTAAAAGCCTTGTCAAGATTTCTCAGTGCTTCACTGTCCGCCCTGACAGACTGAGTCTGGGGGCTCATTTCCAACAGCTCCACACCACGTGGCTGTGTGATTTTCTTCAACAGGGATCATAAAACAGTGAGCGTGAGGGCTGTGGTACAGATGGCTTCAAGCGACTTGTGTGTTTCCCGACACAGGCTGGGGAGCAGGGCCATCTTTATGGAAAGTAGGCAGATGTTCTACCGTGGTGACTGGTGGTTCTGCTGTTTACACTCTTATTTGTTTTCCAGAAGCTCTCACGTCTTACAGTCTTCTCGTCTGTGGGTTGGCGAGTTGTGGGAGGAAACTGCCAACTCCATTTCCAGCCCCAAAGCAAAGCTGTATCGTATAGGTGAAGTCAGGTTACTGGGATAGGTCTGGTTTCCTTGGTGACCCGGGAGGTTCAGTTATATTTGAAATTGCTAAGGAAGAGAAGAACCTCATAAGGCAGATCCGAGTTCTCCTTAGGGAAGGAGTGCTTTTCAGCCTCCCTGATTGGCAGGGCCTGACCTCTGGCAAGACGCGATGCGTGCCACCTTCTAACTGTTCCCGGAATCATGCAACCCAGTTTGGTGAGTTTGTCCTGGGCCAGCCCCACCAGGTAATTGCATCACGGGCCCTCAGGCTCTGCACTGTTTTTGCATGTAAACATCGTAACCACAGAGACCAACAGCTAGCTTATTGTAGAATGTGCTAGCCACCTTTCTTTGCCCCCATGACAACAGAAGAGTATGTTATTTTATAAATGATGGAGTGGCTCAGTTAACCCCAGAAAGAAAGTATTTTTTTCTGCCTTGGTTGGTTTGTCAAATTGGAGCCCCAGGGTCATTTGTTGCCAAGGGCTGTGCCAGACACTCAGTAAATACTTCAAAAATGTTTATTTCTCTTCGCTTTTTTGACAGAACATGGCGTGGGTAATCTTATTATCCCCACTTATAGATGAGGAAACTAAGATTCAGAAAGATGAAGCAGCCTTGTGTGGCCAGCCAGTTAGTGAGGCTGAGCCAGGATCTTAGGAAACACTACTGTTTAGCAATGCTCAGTATTGTATTCCAAATGACCTCTCACACCGGTGCAGGGTGGGAAATCCTCACCCTCTGCAGTTACCTGGTACTCCACATCCCCCTTGTGCTGCATGTCCCGAAGATACTGAACATCGCTGAAGAACTTCTGCCTGTCCCTTGCTTCATGGAGCATGCTTCTTAATCCCTGACCTGCCTGTGAAAGAGAAATAAACATGCTATGACACACTCTTTTGTGGCTTTGTCATTTTGGGGTTATTTTAGTGTACTTGCTTTTATTCTTTTACTGCCTAATGTTTGAAAGGCACAGATGTACCTTCAGACCACAGGGCTTCTTGCGCCGCTGGTGAAGTCCCTGAAGCCCCCCTGTTCCAGGTGTAAATAATGCAACCACAGTTGTCAGCTGGCTCCCCTGTCTCATCCTGGTCATTCACAGGAAGTTCAGTCGACAGACACCTGATTTAGGAGGAGTTCTACAGCATGACAAAGTCTCCTAGAATCCAAGAGCCTCGCTAAACTAGCCATGACCCAAGTCAGAAGGCCTGCATGGCTTAAAGTCTCCTATACAGCTATTATCAAACCTGATTCCAAGCCAGGCCCTGTGCTAGGTGTGGGGTACAGCCACCAGCAGGATAGATGCATTCCCTGCCCTATGATGCCTGCAGTCTAGGGTGGGAGCCGGACTCTGGACAGTGAACCCTAATGTCCATAAGTGCTGTGGAGCAGAAGAACGGTGTTCTTAGAAAGTGTTGGGAAGGGCTGTGGAGACAGCTCAGTGGGGTAAGAGCCCGCCTGGCAAGCGCAAGGTCCTGTTTGATCTCCAGTACCCCCCCTCCAAAAAAAAAAAAAGAGTACTGGAAAAGAAGGGCATAACCTGGTCTGGAGGGGTTTAATAAGGAGAGAGCGAGGCAAGAAGCAGAACAGAGGGGAGGTACAGTGGGTCCAGGGCATGAAGGGGCAGTGGGACAAGACCAGGACACACATGAGAATGTAAGGAACAGGCAGCCGAGGAGAAGCCCTGCAAAGAGGCAGGAAGAAAAGCAGAGGGGGGGATTTTATAAGGGCTGAAGGAGAATTTCAAGGAGAAGGTAGTTAACAGCCTGGTGAGAGTGGTCACTATAGAGATGGCGTTGAAGACAGATTGCGGCAGGGAGGAAAACAGGAGGGACAGAAGTGCAGACCATGCGTTCCTGAAGTTTGCCACTCGTTGGTGTGGCTGAAATTTCGGACTCTAACCTTAAAGCTCAGAAAGTGACAAAATGGCACTGTTAGTGCCATGGCCCATGGCCAGACTACCCCTCCAGGACCATCACAGCCCACACAGGATTCTTGTTTCCTGTCCAGTGAAGCTCTCTATATAACTATGCATATTTTTTTTTTTTAGCTCAGTATGTGAAGGTTTCAGTCCATACAGCTGGCTCCTGGGCAGGGTGGCCCGTGGCAGAGGAAGGCCGTTCACACGGCAGAAGACAGCAAAGCCACAACACACGGGACAGAGGGCCCTCCGCATAGCTTTAATGAGCACAGTATGACAGAAGCCTCGCCAGGCTCTGGGAAAGCTGCAAGTCAAGACAGACACCGTAAGATCTCTCTGGGACTTTGCTCCCTCCAGTTTACCAGGTCGTAGATCCTGGCAAAGCCACGTTGTTCCTGACTCAGGGTGACTGGCTGGCCTGCTAGTTACGGCACCTGGCGAGGCTTATCATCCGTCTTGAGCAACAGCGACAACTTCTGCGGTCCCTTGGGAGCTAGTCTCTTGCAAGGACAGAAGGAAGGTCTTGGAGAGACAACATCTGAAACGACAGCCCAGTGGCACACAGCTGCACAGACTGCAGGTCAAGCCTAGTCTTGTCCTTCGGCACCGTAACAGTCACTTACAGGACACGTTTTCAAAGATCGTCTTTAATGTTCCAGGTACATTTGTACCCTCAAAAGATGGAGCTCGGGTCCCACTCTTTAGTGAATGATGGTGTTAAAAACAGAAAGATGAACCCCTGTTGCTACTGCTGGAAAGAGAAGGCTGTCTGAATATTAAGCAGGCAGGGAACATAAGGGTCTATGAGAACATGCTAACGGTCCCGAAAGGGGCATGTTCCAGATCTACTTGGATGATATGGTTTGGGAACAAAAAGTTAACACAGCAAAACCAGTCCATCTATCATGGTGTTAACGCAGTCTTATTTTAAGAAGGCTTCTAAGTCAGGAGGCATGAAATAATTTTGCCCAAAGAGCTAGGGAATAACTATTTGAAGGACAAGCTAGGTTGCTTCTGACTTCACAATCACTTAGCAAATAAAGGGCTCCAAAAGGCGCACAAGGTTCCTTCCCTCCCCACCAACTCTCCATTGCATTGGATTTTACTGTAACGTAAATGTTTGGAAGCATCAAGCTCCTACATATAATTTTCTACTCAAGTGCATCAAGACTTTGTAAGCCGCGAGTAAGCAGGCTGCTAGAGATAGACTGAAGAGAGAGCCAGTTATCGCGGGTCAGGCCAATAGACTCCAGGTCACACTGCGCTGGAGGTCTGAAAAATGACCAGGTTGACCAAGAACTAGACATGATCGCGGGGAGCCAGATCCACGAGAGACAACGCCTAAGCTGCGCAGCCCATCTCTGCGGGCCTCGCCAACCGGGTGGCCATTTGAAGCCAAGAGTTTTTCCTCGGCAAGTACAGAATGATAATGAAATGTGGGAGAGACTCTTCTTCCTAAAGTAGCTCTCTGTATTGTCTTCCACGTCTTACCTTCGAGCTGCTTCTCATTTTAAAACCCACGCATAGTCGTGCACACTGGCTTTTGGTCTCTGGTGGTAAGGCACTGCCTAATTTGTGCCTCAGGAGTCAGAGCAAGAAGTCATATTCGGTGGGGGGAGGGGAGAGGCAGGAGGGAGTCTGCGCTGCTGAAAGCAACAGCGAATGCTTGTTGGTGGCCTCAAAATTCTACACATCTGTGAAATTTCAATGAGGAATATTCTAAGAACTTTGTGACATACGAATTTCTCTCTAGAGTAAATTTCCAATGAATTCAAACCAAGTTTCCTGACTAAGGAGAAGAGAATTTGATTGCAGAATACATTCTTTTCATTTCTCTTGAAAAGTGTGTGTGTGTGTGTGTGTGTGTGCGTGCACACTCAGTGTGCGTCCCAAAACTGTCCTGTTTTACGGCCTCATTTGTCAAAAAGCTGACTTGAAATGTCTTTTGAATAAGCCACTATTCTGCTTTCTGACTAGGTCGTGATATAAATATCATTAGTAATATTTTGTTGGTTTGGACAGTTAAGCAAAATGTAAACTTAAGCTCGTTTTAAGACTGAACGTGCTTTTGAAGCAAAGTTTAAGTGGCTGTTTTAATACCTGACAATCAGATTTCTAAATCTCCCCCTTTTCACAACTGAGTGCTTGGAAAAAGGATTTCAATCTTTTCCACAATTCATTTGTAATGACAAGGATTATAGGATTTGTTTCAGTCTTTAAAATACGACCTTAGAATTTTCAAACCTCAGTTTATAAAAATGTCTTGATTTGGGCCCAGTTTTCCTGATACTCCCTGAATCCTGTGACTGCAGAGAAAGAAACTGTTGTAGGAGGCGGGATCTTCTGCCCCTTGCAGCAGATTTGGTTTAGGAGGTTGAGGGGGCTGGGGTCGGGAGAACCGTGGCACAGGCCAGGGGCTTGTTGGACTCTGAATTGTTGTGAAAATAACAGAGGAGGGTGACCACACACTGATCATCAAGCTCTGGGGGAAAGGACACCGACTCCACGCGCAACTGGAACTCTCTGGGAGAAAATGCCACAGGTGTGACAAGCAGCCTGACACTGTCAGGTCTGTGGAAGTTACTGCTGTACCCAGACCGGAGGCGGCTGCCGCTGGCGGCCACACGCCCCAAACCAGTGTCTGCGGCAGGAAAAAGGAAGGGGGGCTGAGGTCAGCCGGAGAGAAGGAGCATCTGCCTCTAAGATCCTTCCAGTAGCAAGGAAAAGTCACACACACACACACACACACACACACACACACACACACGCTGCCCTCTGACCGGGTGGATCGGGGTCGCAGCAGGGCAGGCCCGTGACCTGGTGGGGCTGCCCATCCGACCCGCCGCCCTCCGGCTCCTCACCCCTCGTCCCCTCTCCCAGCAGCCCTCTTCCTCCTCCGCGGCAGGTGCTGGCCTTTCTAGAGGCAGAGGCGGTGGGGGCGGCTGCCTGGCGTCCTCTCGTTTCCTTGGCAACCGGGCCTCCCCCACCCCTCGCGCGGAGCTCGGGGCGTGGGGCGTGGGGGCAGGGCGGGGCCGTGGCCCTGGTCCTGTTATCCGTGGGCGCCGCGCCGGTTGCCGTGGGAACGAGGCGGGATGCGGTGGCGAAGGCAAAGCGAGGGTGGCGGCAGGCTAGGAAGAGATGCTGGAGGAGGAGGCGGCGGGCTCTGGCTGTGTCCGGATCCGGACGTGGAGGCCTACCCCCGCCCCACCCAATTGCTGCTGTGCATTACAAAGAACGGGATTTGCAAATAAGAGAGGAAGATTTTTGATGAAATAAAACAATATTAAAGGTGGTCTTGGAAAGATTCTGTAGTCCTGGAGATGGAGCTCGCTGCAGGGCAGAGCCAACGGAAACGCTCTCGGCCAAGCGTAAGAAAGGAGAAATAGATGGTTAAGGGAGGCTGGCTCAGGAGCAGAAGGGAGAGCAGAACACGGGGCCTGGTCATCAGCGACCTTCGCTGGCCTCCTGGGAAGGCGGTGCCCAGGGAACCTGTCGCCCCGCCTCTCTGCAGGCTTATCTTTGGCTGTGGCTGTCACAGGCAAAGATGGCTTTTCCACCTATTTTGAATTTCTAGGCACTCAGCAATTGCACAGCCGATGTGGAGGCAGGGCATTTTAGATTAAGAGGAGAACAGGGAACAGAGTAGAAATTCTTGGGTCTTCACCAGAGCTCCGATCTGCCCGGGTCCGAGGTGTGGAAGCAGAACCCACGCCCGGGGTGGGGGGGTCACCTCCCGCGAGGAGGGCGCCCTTCCGCCTGCTGCGCCCCCCCCTTTAGTTGGATTATCATTAATGGGCCACCTAGGCGCACTTTGGCCCCTGCACACCGCGTCCCCAGCCAGTCGCCTGTCCTGTCACAGCACAAGTCTATTGTCTTCTGTCCCTGCTAACTGGCTCTCCAGGACTCCTCCTCACCGCCTGTGGAATAGCTCCAGACTGGCCCGAGACAGGCAGCTTTTTCGGTTTTTTCCTTCAGCGCCGCTTCACCCACACTTCCGCCAGATGGGCCGCCCTGTTACACACGCTAAACCTGGTTCTTTGCCTTTTATAACAGCAGAGTCCAGACCGAACGGACTTAGGTGAAGGTGGGGTCCAGCATTTTCTCATCTGACTCCCAGAACAGCCTCAAACGGTTCCAACCCACATTCCATTCTCGTCCTCAGCTGACTATCAGCTTCCCTTATTAAAGCATTAACGCTCAGGATTTAACCTACCGTGTCTCTCTCAGATCTTTGCCTTTGAAAAGGAAGTACTTTAAGATTCTGAGTCTAAGGAACACTGGGCTGAAACTGTAACTATGAAATGGGAAGTAGGGAGCATGTCCCGGTGGAGCTGGGTTCCATCTCAAATAGGAATAATTATAATGATTAATGATAATCATTAATAGTGATCTATGATTTAATAGTGGAGGAAGTTGAATCCCTGGGAGATGACTGAAAAGAAAGAAAGGAGCTGACCACAGACAGCCGCAATCAGTGCTCCGAGGCAAGCCTCCTTAGATCCAAAACCTAGATGTTGCCCGCTGCAAAATAAAGCATATTAGACCCATTTTTTTCTTCTTTTAACTTAAAATCAATATGCAGCAAAACCATCTACCTAGAGAAACTGCTGGATAAGGGGCCGAGGAGATAGCTCAGCGGTCTAAGCACCTGCCTGGAAGGCTCAAGGACCCAAGTTCAATCCCAGTACCATATGCTGCGCCACACCTGCACTGAGCCAGCCACCAAAACCGTGCTTGGTGGCACACACCTGTAATCCTAGTGGGAAGCTGAGACAAGAGGATCACTATGAGTCTGAGTTGTGTAGCAAGACCCTGTACCAAATTTAAAAAAAAAAAATTGAACTGCTATACAGATCAAGTGAGAGATGTCAAAAAAAAAAATGCTAGCACCAAACTTGCACGAAATAAGCACTCAATAATTGGTAATTTTGATTTCGAAGGCATATTGTAAGATTTTATTTAATGCACTTGAGAGCAAACCACAAATACTTTAGGATTTTAAAATAAGAAAGTATGGAAAAGTCATTTAATATTTCAGCTTTAAACTTGTCTACATTTCAAGTGTTTTAGAAAATTAAGTTTCATGAAGACTCACGGTGCCCTTGAAGGAGCCTGGTGGCGCCGAAGGTCAGCCCTGCAGAGCTAGAGAGGAACTGTGGCTTCAGTGCTTCCTGAGTAAACCTAGCTTGGGCATGGGAGCTACGAATATGATTGCACTCAGTATTAAGAAGCAAGTTGCTACTAAGAGAGACCTCAAATTGAAGGAAAAAATACCACTCCAGGTGCAAGAAAGGACCCTGCTCTTCAGTACTGTTTGCACAGTTTCCAGTGGGTAACAAAAGAGGTGAAGAAAAAGCACTTATACAGAAAGAGGGCTCTCAAATAAGCACTAAGACGTACTTAGTGAATCTGAGTTGGACAACAACAAATTCAAATATGAAATTTCAGGAATAGGCTGTGTTTTAAGCTGCAGAAATAACATTTTTGAGGAAAATATTTAACTCAGTACAAACTGAAATACTTCCTGGAGGGATAGTCATACACTGTAAGCTTTTAAAGCGAGGCTACCCAGTACTGTCGTATAGACCTGGTTCACTACTCACTTGCCCTGGAACAACCAACCCACTGTCTTTTTGACTACCAGAGAGAGAGAGAGAGAGAGAGAGAGAGAGAGAGAGAGAGAGAGAGAGGGAGGGAGAGAAAGGGGGGAAGGGAGAGAGAGAGACAGAGAGACAGAGACAGAGACAGAGAGAGAGAGACAGAGACAGAGAAAGAGAGAGACAGAGACAGACAGACAGACAGACAGACAGAGACAGACAGACACAGAAAGAAAAGAGAGAGCAGAGAGATAGACAGACAGAGACACAGACAGAAAGACAAAGACCAAGTAGTTCTCCTTGTTACTGTCTAGATGCTCCCTGTTGTTGTGAACTCAGATGTCCCATAGGACACAGAACTTCGTGCTGAGGAGCTGGCCCCACTCACGTGTAACTCAGACAGCCATTTTTGCCCAGAGGCCCGATGCCAATGGATTCTCCTCAGTGAAGTCTACCCACGGTACTGCCTTCACTCAACACCCTCATTCTGAGCTGTGGGATTTTGTTTGCAAAAAGAATTCCTAAGAGTAGCTTTCTTGAGAAGGGGATTGTGGGTTCGTTGGTCCCTTAGTTTCTTGGGTTTTCCTCCATCCCAATTTTGTACAGGGACTTGCCTGATTCGTTTTAAAAACTGGCTAATGATGTATGGAGTACCCGGTGGGCTGTGGTGACACTCTGCTTACATGCCATAGCTACAGTTGGCCAGACAAGGGGTATGCAATGCGACAACCTTTTAATGGCACCTAGTAAAAGTGGTCCTTTCTTGATGTCATTAAGAGGGCAAGAGACCTTGGCAGGCTATTTCAAGGTAAACTGTTGTCTGAACTTATTTGAATGGAAATCGTTGCAGGACCCTAGACCCGGTTCTTGATTTTGTAGAACCCGAGAATCCATTTTTGTTAATTCAGAACTGATTATCTTAAAAATTGATTCCCAATATCCTACTCATTGAGGACTTAATCTTCTATCTGACCAATTTATCTTATATTTCTAATTTTATTATTCTTATTTATTATTATTCCCAAAGAATAAAACCAGTAGGCTAGTCCTGGTTGTTACACAAGATACCTCCTCCCAGTGGACAAGCATTCCCAGGAGATCGAGGCTTAGTGAGTATCGAGTTAGAGCAGAGCAGACTGAGTGTTCTTAAGGGACTCATATGGCAGGATACGGGGACATTAAGGAGTAACTTCCTGCCTCTAGGTGCATCTCGGGGAGGATAACTTGTGTTGCTTGTTTAGCTCAATGCTTTTGGAGACTTTACCAAATTTGGGTCTCAGGTGCCTTCTTGCTCTACTTTTTGGGGTCATTGTCTTCTATTCATCCCATTACCAGCATCCCTGGGGGTAGAGAAGACCTGGGTTAAGCTCCCAGCAATGACACCTGCTGCGTGATAATGAGTAGCTCCTACCACTCTTGGAACTGCAGGGTCCACACGGCTCAAGTCAGGAGAGTCAGAACCACCTCAACAGGTTGTGCAAGGCACAATGGAACACTGAACTTAAAGTTAGTGGCATTGTGTTTGACGCACAGTCGCTGGTCAACAAAGGGTAGCATTCACTGTTATTTACATTGCTTGTGTGGATTCAATTCTCTTTGCTGAGCTCTGAAGCCACCTCAAGATACATCATCTACAAGTTCAAAAAACATGTCTGAAGGCTTATTACACCCCTAATGTTAGTCTTAGGTTAGTAATATCATTGTGGTTAAATAATAATAATAATAATAATAATAATTACAGTACTGGGGATTGAACTCAGGGTCTTTGCATTTATATATCCACAGGCCTATTTATTTATGTATTTATTATTTTGAGACAAGATTTAAACAAGTTACCCAGTTTGGGCTTGAGCTTGTAATCCTCAGTCTTCCAAGTACCTGGGATTATAGGCATCTACCCCAACCTCAGCAAGTTTCTAATTTTTGAAATCCTGAATTTCAGGAAGAGACCTTTTTTTTTTTTTCAGAACCAGGGATTGAACTTAGGCCCTTGCACTTGCCATGCAAGCACTTATTCCACTGAGCTATCTCTCTGGCCTGGGTCTTTTTGCTTAAAAACTTCCCGTCCAACTGTGAGGGTATACTCACTTAGGACTCGCGGCCGTCCAGGAACAGTACAGAGTTTAGTTATATCTGTTGGGTTTTCAAGGAGCAGAGTGTTGAGATCCAATTCTCTTGTGGAATAAAGTAGTTTGTTAGAAGTCAGCACACTCCCTAAATTAAATTTTTGAAAATGCATGTCCTTTGGGAGATCTTTGAGATTTTCCTTTTTTGGAATTGTAGCTAGTCCATTGTGCTGTTTTATAAAAACGAGGGAAACTCATTACAGCTCTTGGATCCTACAGCGCTGAAACATTCCTGAGACGTTAAAATGAGCCTTGATTTCTTTATCCACTTTAGAAGTTTTAGACTTTTCAAAACCTTTCATTATGGCAGTTGATGCATCTGATACAAAATTGGATGCGATTACAAGAGCTTAGAGAACAGAAAACATATTGTTTTGTAGGTTTCTGAAAAATTATTGCCAAAGGAAAGAATTTGGCTTATGTTCAGAAGGAGTATCTGACTCGCTTGGACTTTGGCTACACTCGAGCCACATGCTTGGCCAGGAACTGACTCTGTGACTGATCCTGGATTCCCAAGCAAGACTCCATCTTCAGTAGCTAGGATGCCTTCGGAAACTACTTGTGAGCATTCAACGTGTTTCTGGACAAAGAAATACTAAGGCCAAAAAGAAAGAAAGAAAGAAAGAAAAAAAAAAGACAGAAAAGAAAAAAGCATCTGCGCCAGTGGGACCTACTGGTTCCAGCCCAGGAACAGCATGGGTGAGACCCTCTCCCACCCCCTTGGAATACCCCCCACCACTCTGCAGCACCTCCCCTATCCTGCCTGCCCAGTAGGAATTTCTGCTGCATTCCAGGAACCCCCAGATCCAGTCCTAGCCCAG
>NDGN011503341.1:3529-15211 GCA_002564285.1 Tympanoctomys barrerae
GGGGCGGGGCTGGTTGGCATGTGGTGCTGGGGGATTGAACCGCGGTCCCTGTGCTTTGCCAAGGTTGTTCCTAGTAGGTGCTTCAGACCACTGAGCCATCTCGCCAGCCCTTCAGTTTAACTTTAAACTTAATACTAATGGGGCTAACGATACTTAAAACTAACACAAAAGAACAACATCTTGGGGCCGGAGAGATGGCTCAGTGGAATAAATATTTCCCTGGCAAGTGCAAGGGCCTGAGTTCAATCTCTGGTTCTGCCAAAAAACCCCAAAAAAGAAAAAAAAAAGAACGTCTAACAAGTAAGACACCCCATGACTTTCTGGAGCAGCTGAGGAGCAGCTGAGGCAAAGCTGCGGCATGCACACTGCAGCGGGCTGCTGACCATCACTGAAAGCCCTAAGAGGCTCACCACCACCGTTGGAATGTCTTTGTTTAAAATAGGTGTAGGACTCTCATACAATACTGTCCTAAACATAAAGAAAAATTAAATAAAAAATAATCTGTATACCACAAGAACAAAAATCTATAAACTATATATTGATTTTTAATGTGTCCCTTTCTTTAAGAGATATTCTACACATATTTCACATGGGTCTACTACTCTAAAATGTTGTCAAGGATAACAGGAACTTAGCATGGGTTTTCACTTTCATTAATGGAATTTTTTTTTTCATGTGGTGAATTTTCATCATTAGTTCCTTAAAGTGAAACCAGCCCCTTATACTTGGCCGTGCTGTATCCTCCTTCCGATTTGCCTTTGGATTTGATCTGCTGCTATCTCCACACTGGGCATGTGCCTCTGTGTATGAACAACTTGTGATTTTCCTTTTTTATGTGTTTCATACAGGGTCTCACTACACAGCTTGGACTCGTAGTGATCCTCCTGTTTTCAGCTTCCCCAGCGCTGGGATTACAGGCATTCACTACTATGCCTGGTCTTGTCTTGTGATTTTCTTATAGCAGTTTTTGTCAGCAATTGGATATCAATGTTATCCAATTGTTCATAAAGTGATTTGGATTCTTTTTCTATTTTCTAGGGAGATTTCCTGATAGTGGTATTATTTTTTCTTAAACATTTGCAATCTTTCTCCTGGGGAATATTCTGGAGTCGCCTCTTTTCAATGCCCTTCTTTCTAATAGCACCTCACTCTGCAGTCCAGGGGCCTCAGCTCTGCAGGCCAGCGGGACTGCTTCTTCCTGCTGTGGGTCCACCTTCCTGCAGCACAGCTAGCCTGCGATCCCAGGGAAGAAGCCTGGGTGAATGCAGGCCTCACCCTGTCTCTGCCCGTACCAGGACCTGAGCCTGCTCAGCTAATGCGCGGTACCTGCAGACAGCTGCTCTGACACTCTGCCCAGACTTTAGGGTTGTTGCATGGAAAGGAGGTGCAGACCGAGCTATTCTGTGTCTCTCCTCCTGGGACTCAGTGGGAATTCTACATCCTCGCACAGTGTTTTTTCCAGGATGCAGACTAAAAGCTGGGAATTGCACTTAGAGAGCATCAATAGTAACTGACTTTGGGGAGGCTCCCTAGAAGTTGGTTTGTTTATACACAAAAATCTTCTTGACATTTGCAAAATCTATTATTAATGATCTCTCTAGTAGAAAAACAATGGATGCTTTTGCTTCAAATTTTTAAAGAACACCTACCAAAGGACTATATAACCAAATAACTAAATAACTAAATAACCAAATCATTTTACCACTTACACATTGATAACAACATTGAAGGCAGCCTTCTTTTCACATGTTTTGTTTCTACAACCAGATACAAGTATCATGAAGGCAGAGACTACAGTTTATGCTTTTCTATAAATCTCATGGGCTCTAAGGCATTCTATTATATACAGTAAATAAATGTGGACACAGTTACTGTCATTTTTTTTTTGTTTCTATCCTGCCTTATCCTCAAATATAAAAACTGGCAGTGCTGGGCATGGTGCTGCCCACCTATATCTGGCACTGCAGAAGGCTGAGGTAGGAGGATCACACGTTTGAGCCAAGACTAGGCAACTTACTGAGATCCTGTCTCAAAATAGGAAATACAATTTTTTTAAAAGTCTGGGGATGTAGCTCAGGGCCAAAGCCCTGGATTCAATCTTTAGTACTAAAAACAATTAAAAAAAAAAATAATCTACAGAAAGGCAGGAAGGAGGCATACTTGGTCGCATTCTCTTTACTCATGGCCACAGTGAGCTCCTGCAGCTGGTGGGTAAGCTTGTCCAGCAGGGCCTGCTCCTCCTCCTTCCTCTGATCATAGTTCCCAACAGGTGCAGCTTCATCAGCCTACGAGAGAACATGGCTCTGGTTCACTGAGAAATGAATTCCACTTCCCTAATCATATTTATTTTAAAAGAATAACATCCAAAATTCCTTTAAGTGCTGTCAGGCAAATAAGCAGCACTGTGAAGTGGTATTCACATTGCAGAAGTAAGTGAGTTAAAAAAACATGGCTCTATTAGCTGGACTGCCAGTCAGATGAAAACTACACCACCGCTTGTCTTGGGTTTTTCTTTCTTTTTGTGCTAAGGATTGCGGATGCTCCCTAGCCAGGAAGGGGCAAGTGTGACACAAGACTGGCTCTAGAGCCTGAATGATAGGGGCCAGTCCTGAATTCTGCCACTTACTGACAGGAAGACCTGGGTTCTTCACCCATCAGAGCCTGTTTTCTTATTTGAAAAGCAAGACTAATTAAGTTTTCAAATTTAGGGTCTCCCTGCCTCCTAAGTTGGACAATTGTATGTCTCTGCAGAATAAATGCGGAGGCTCAGTGAGAAGGGCTCAGACGCAGCAGGGCGCTGACTTGGGAGCCTTCCAGGCTAAGTCCCGCGGGTCTGTAGCCCTGGGCACCCAGCTGCAGCTCAGGCTCAAACACAAAGGATCCCCGAGGATCCCCAAGGCGGACTCTCATCCTCCCACCTCTGCAGGCACTGGCACTACAGTGACACAGGGATTGTCACCACTTACTTGAGGACTGGACTGTGTGCTCTCTCCCCACTATAGGACTAAAAGAGAAACAGTTCTACATGGTGGCCCTGGACCTTATACAATCTTTAAAAATAGCTTCTTTGGGATCTGCTGAGTCCTCAGTGCTGGGTGACTCACCAGAGCTGGGTTATTTTTCAGTACCCCAAGCTGTGGCATTTCTGTCCCACAGCGGGCACTTGGCAACCTGTTGGGCAGCTTGGCATGAGTGTGGTTAGACTCCTTCCCTAACACAAACCCAGGGCCTCAGCAACTGTACTTCATTCCCAGCTAGTGAAAACATTTGAATATGAGATTTTTTTTTTGTAACATGATTAACTATAATGCTTACCTTCTTTAATTTTTGAAGAGTGGTTTTATTTTCATCTATTGCCTGTTTTAACTGAACACATCTAAATTTTTAAAAAGAAAGAAAACACAGTGCTTATTAGCTTACAGAATTAGAAAGTTTTTTCATAAAATTATATACTCTAGGCAGGCAAGGCAATTAGCTATTGCAGGAATAATGCTTAAAAATTCACATGTAAATACTTTCCTACCTATGGGCTTTGATGATCTGAAAAGTGTATTTTAAAATACATTTTGGATCACTTCCTGGCCTTTTGGCTTAGATCAAACATAACATACATTTTGGAAAATTTCATTCACTGTTAGGTCAATAGTATTTCCATTTGTCTTTTTGGAAATTGTATAAATAAAGGAAGAAAGAACGGGAGGGAAGGAAAGAAAAAAGAGAAAGAAAAAAGAAAGAAAGCTTGAACCGATTTCAGAGTCTGAAGTACTTCTCACTGAAACATAAGCACAGCTCCAGAAAGTACGGATAATTTGCATACTCTACCTTTGGTAAATATCTTGCCTTTTATTAGGTTCTAGAGCTCCTTTCAATTGGCTTTCAGAAAGCAAACCATCAACCTACGGCAAATGGAGACAGTTCAAAACATCACCTTAGAAAATGTTTTAGTTCTCTTTTTACCCCAATATATAATGAACCATTTGAAAAATACAATATAAAGCTGAAAGAATTTTACAGCAAATCCTCATCCCCCCATAACTAGAGATTGTACGCTGAACATTTCTCTGTGCCTATCTGACTTCTCCATTCATCAGTCCACCTTATTTTATAAGCATTTCAAAGTTAAATGCTGTCATCAGTACACCTCTTCCTGAAAAATGAGCTCAGGCTGTCATTAACTAGATTCGATACCTGATATGAGATCTGCATGCTGGATGCACTTGTCTCAAGTGTACCTTTGTCACAATTTGACAAATGCGTACACTTACATAGTCAAATCCCTATGAAGATACAGGAAGTTACCTTAGAAAGTTCCCGTTACCTTTCCCAGCAAATCCTCATCTCATTCTTCCAGTCAAACCTGCTCTGATTTTTTCCACCGTAAATTAACTTTGACTGCTCTTACCCTTTGAAATAAATGGACCTACACAGTATATATTGTTGTATAAGCCACTCCATGGTGCCATGTTTGAGACTCTTCCAATTACTACATTAGTGCATTCCTTATTACTGAGTGGAATTCACTGTATCAAGTGCACTGCGACTCTGTTTATCCTGACTTTGTTTATCCTGACTTCGTATTTTACAACAACTATGTGTATCACATGCACTCTTTTGTCAATGTACCACACAAAAGAGGCACATCTCTGGTTTCTTTTGTGCATGAAAATGGACAAAATTTCACTAGCGTCTTCTCTGTGCTTCCTATTTGGCATCCACCCACTGCAGGGGGCAGGCATCACCGGCACGCATGCCCTGGCCACAGACACCGAGTTGGAAGAGCACGCCGCCTTTTTCTTTTCTTTTTCTTTTTCTTTTTTTTTGGCTTCAGGTGTCTGTTGTAGAGATAATTAGCTAATATTATCAAAATATCCTACTAAAATGCTCCTGATTCAATTTGATCCACATTAAATAATCCCTGTAATTGTCTGTTCTAATGATTATTTTTATAGTTTGCTCCTGAAACTTGTCCTGATTCTTCTAATGTCTCACTAAATTTAAAATTAGGTAAGAACCACATTAAATCTAGTAAAACCCAGCAGAAGTCAGTGTCCCATCAAATTTTACTTTTATTTGTCCAGAGTATTTTGTTTCTGTTGCACCACTAGGATTCTAAAGTCAGTCTAATTAACCAAATTTTATCTTTTACAGTCACTAAAATTTCTGCCAAATCTTTTGTACTTTGTTCAATTTATTTTTACTGAAACAAAGATTCACTTCAATACATGTATAGATAGTTTAAATCAGTTGGACATATCTATCTTTTTAAATATTTATTTCTCTTTTATGCTAAAAATATTTACATTTTTTTCTCCATCCCATTATGCTGGAGATGGAACCTAGGGTCTTGCACATCCCAGGCAAGTATGAAAGGAACTAAACTTTGAATTTTAAAATAAGAATTTAAGCAGCATAAAATATGAACATGACAACATTTTTTATTTGTCAGAGAACACGTAATAATTTTACTTAGTGGAAAATTATACAGTGAACCATACACTAAAAAGTACAAATAGTATGGGCTGGGGAAATAGCCTGGTGGTCTAAGTGCCTGCCTGGCAAATGCAGGGACCCAAGTTTGATCCCCGGTACAGCATGCTGTGCCACCCTAAAACTGTGCCTGGTGGCACATGCCTGTAATCCCAGCGCTGGGTAGGCTGAGCTAGGAAGATCACTAGGAGTCTGAACCGTGTAGCAAGATCCTGTATCAAAACAAACACACAAACAAAAAAGCAGTACAAACAGTAAAATGAAAAACAAATTTCAGAAAATAAAGGAACACTCCATTACTGTTTTTTTTCTTATTTTTAAATAAGCACATAGCGCTTTGAAATATATTCAAGCAAGAAAAATAAGCTAGTATTTAACGACACAGGTACCATTTTAGATCTTCTACATATATATCTACATCTGAAATACTGTATATTCCATTCTAGATCTCTAACTTGCTATTTTATCATATTTTCCCTATACGGTAAATTTCTTTAACAATTTTTAATCACAGTACTTTTCTACCCCTGTAATTTATCCATTCCTCTATTACTGATCACTTAAGTCACAGTATTTTTTTCTACTATAAGCAGTAATGCGATGAATATTTTTACCTGTGGATCTTTGTCCTAAGTTTTAATTATTTCACATGAAAGATTACCCTTGAGGAGTGTGAATATTTGCTGCATTGTCAAACTTTTTTCCAGAAATGCTGTACCTTACACACCTGGTCAGCCAACGTTAAGTGGCTGTTTGGTTATTGTCCCAGAACTGAGTAACGCGACTTTTCAATGTTCGCGCTATCTCGTCTCCGAAACGGCTCCCTAGTGATTGCAAGTACTTGTATTTCCTCCTTAGTTCACGTCCTCGGTTCAGTTTATCAGATCTTACTGTTCCTGCGCACGAAGCACGCTGCGGGGGTTCGAGCAGCGGGCAGGCGCGGCGCGCAGGGCGGGCCGGGGGTGCGGGGCCTGAGGCTCGGTCCGGCTGGCTGCCGTCGAGCTCCGGCTGGGAGGCGGGGGCGCCGTCGGGCGGGAGGCTGAGTGCTTAGGGCGGGGGGCGTCCGTGGTCGGGGCTTGGCTAGGGGCTGCGGATGGGGTTCGAACCCGGGTAGGACGCGGGGACTGCGGGTGGGGCCTCACGACCCGGGGGAGGGGTGATAGGAGCCTGGGGTCGCGGAGCCGAGGGCGCCGAGCGCGCAGATGCGCCCACCTCCCGCCCGCCGCAGGGCCGGCCCCTTCTCAGGCCCGGGTCCCGCGCCGCACGGCGCAACGCACCTGTAGCTTCAGCTCCTGACTGCGGCGCCGCACCGCCTGCAAAGGGCCCCGCGGACGCCGGGGTAGCATCTCCGCTGCCGCTGTGCCGCCGTCCCGCCGGTTGCCAGGGAAACCGGGGCGTTGCCGCGGGATGATGACGCCATCGCCGCGCGCCCGCCTCCCGGTCTGGTCTCGCGCGTCCTCAGTGCTCAGCTTGCTCTCGCTGGCTGCGAAATTATTTCTCCTCACTAATTCGGAAGGATTTGGAGAATGCCTCCTGGCATCCAAAACTACACGTGTCACATTACATGGGCGTTACACGACGTTCCTTTTGGGGTACTGTGTTTGTGCAGTTCGGGTCTTACTGTCCTTTTCGCTAAAACTAATGATACGAGTTGAGCCTCGTAAACGCTTTCCTTAACTACAAGAACTTTTCAGCCCCCATAGAACCAGGGATACCTGCTTCTATGGCATATCGCACTTTTAAAAAGGCAGTTGTTTACTCTTTGCGGTTTGGGGAATTCCGGATGTTTCGTCTTCTTCTGAATTCGCACGTGGTCCATCCTGAATTCTATAGGGCGGTGGTGGTGATTCGCCCTACAGCAAGTCTACGAGCAAATTATGAGCTCTCCGTTGTGAGCCTCAGTTTCCCCAAGGGGGACGCAAGCCTCTAAATTCACCTTCCAGACAACGCTACAGCAGAATTCCCCTTGAGTGTCGATGATGGTCCAAGCTCATCTCCGAAATGATGGAGCACATTCATCTAAATGGGTGTTGTTCAGTACAGCACGTAATAACGCACGCAGGCCGGGCTGAAGTGTCATTTGTTTATGTATTTGTTCAAGTGTATGCATGGAGAAAAACAGACCACGAAGGTGCAGCTCACTGTACTTGCATGTGCTGAACACACTGCATATAACTGCATCTAGATTAAGAAGCAGAACATTTACATGCACCCCATGTCGTCGCTTGGCACCAAGCACCCTCAACTCCAACCACCGAAGCTACGTTCTACCCTGTTATTTTTGTTAGTAGAAGTTTGCAACACATAACGATCACACGGGGTATTGGTACTTGTACAGAACACATCTTAATGCTTTTTCAGTCCTTTCCTTCCTCTTCATCTCTTAGTTTTACCTTAGGTTACAATGACCCAAACTTGTTTTGGTTCCTTTTGAATTGCATAGTGGAATCAGGCAGTGTGCACTGGTTTCTTTTTGTTGTTGCTGTTGTTGTTTTGGTTTGGTTTGGTTTTGGTTTTGGGGGGGGATTGGGGGCGGAACCAGGGATTTGAACTCAGGCCCTTGTGCTTGCCAGGGAAGTGCTTATTCTACTGAGCCATCTCCCTGGCCCCTGCACTGGTTTCTTGTGTACTTTTAACATCATGTTTACAAGATGCTGTGTTCTCTGTAGCTATAGTTTGCTTATTCTCAGTGGAATCTTAAGTCAAGACCTGTGTTTCCTGACCAAAGGCTAAACAGGAAGAGGCTGCAGGTGCTAGACAGTGTACTGGGGGGGAAGATCCTGGGAGGGGAGTGGGGACAAGGACAGGCTACAGAATACAACCAAGGCCAGAGAGTCACCTGGAAAGGGGCCCCTGTGTCTCTCCTGATAAGAAAAGTGACTTGAGGCAGAGCCTCAAAAACAAGGGGTTCAGGCCCCCCTAGTCCTCTGAGGCAGCAGCCATGCTGAGAGCCAGGCAGGTGCCTATCTGGACCATGCAGTGCCATGGTTGGTGTGCTGGCCTGTGTTGTGGCCTGTGCTGTGGCCAGACTTTTTTTCTGATCCTGACCATTCGATGGGGCTTTTAGGGATTCACCCCAAATGGCCTGGCTGGCTAGAATCTTGCCATCTCTGCAGGTAGGCTATAGCAGGCAGGCCCTAGCCTCACGGTCTGCCACAGTCTGCAAAGATCCAGGGATGGGCAGTGCCACCCTGCTTCCTCCAGAGCCAACATGGGTCTAAGTGATACCAGGTGATACTCTAGAATTTGGGCACAGATTGAATACAGCTTCATTTAACATTACCAGTTATTTAATAAAGGCAGAACTTAACCGGCAATTTATGTTGATGCATCCATCATGCCTTACATGGGAAGGACAGCAGTTCTAGGGGAAAGTTGCACTGGGGAGAAGTTGTCTAGCCCTCTGTGCCTGTTCATCATGACGCTGGGCCATCAGCCTACACCAGATAGCTGCATCAGCATAGCATGTGCCAGCTCAAGGCCGATGAGGACCCCATCATGGCATCCCACCAGATGTTCCCACTAAAGAACATCAGTGATGCTTGGGTTCGCACCAATATGCTTAGGCCTGCCCTGCACAACTTCAGCTGGTCTTGTCCCAGCCAGGCCCTCATGCTGTTTCCTCCTCCCCCTTGCTGATACTGCTCCACTCCTCCAGATGCTCCAAAATCATACATCAGCAAGCAGGGCTGTGGTAGAAGTGGTGCAGTGTGCTGCTGCAGCTGCTGCCAGTGTTGTGCATGATGTTTGGGCGCTAGACTAGTTGCATCAGACAGGAGAAGTCTGTGCTGCACTACCATATGCCTTGGAAAGACTTAAATAATGCAAAAGATTGTCCTTTTATTATTATTGTTTGATCCATTGACAAGTTGCTGTGGTGACCCAAAGAACTGAAAAAGAAAGCAGCTGCCTTATCACCCAAATACTGATTTGCTCAGATGATTCAATGCCTGATACAATAAAAAAACAAAAATTTCTTACCAAAAACAATGGGTTGCAACCTCAACTGAGCAATAATTATCTGAGGTGCCCCAACCACTCACTAGTCCAATTATTTAAATGGATAACCAAAAATTGTGTATGTTTGGTTGTTTGTAACAGGAAATATAAAATGACAACTTTATTAAGTTTATTCAATATAAGAATTGATGGGTTGAAATGACACCCATCTGAGCAATGCTCTGGACAGTCAATACGTAACAAATGCACTGCCAGTGATGCTCAGGGCAAACTGTTAAGTGGTTAAAAATCCTAATGTCCAGGCCATAGTCTGTCACCCCAAATCCCTGGGGAGTGGTAGACAGGGATTGTTATTGGGGGGATGTCTTATTTTCATATTGGTGATTGAACCCAGGGCCTTATGTGATGTTCTCGGACTAAGCTATACCCTCAACTCTTTAGATTTAAGACATGGTTTCACTGTGTCACTCTGGCTAGCCTTGAACATTTGATCCTCCTAATTACTTAGGATTACAGGCATGTGCCACATGCTACTTTTGTGTGTGTGTGTGTGTGTGTGTGTGTGTGTGTGTGTGTGTGGTGGGTATTGGAAACTAAACCCAGCAGCTTTGCACTCAGCTATTTTTTACTTTCTTGTTGAGTTGCCCAGGCTGGGCTAGAACTTGATCCTCCGGACTCAGCCTCCCAGATTGCTGGGATTATAGGTGGGTGTCAGTGTGCCTGGCAAGGGGTTGGTTATTTAATAAGTCTCCCTAGGTGATCATAATGGGCAGCCTGGAGACCCAACCCAAGCACATGCCCGGCGAGTGTGTGGGAGAGCGTCTATGCTCTCCTGCGCCCACTGGATCCCTCCGGGCCCAGCCCAGGCCCACTGGTGAGCGAGTCCTTCTGTCCTGCTCTCTGGACCCCTCCAGACACAACCCAGGCCTGGCATACAGGCCTGGGGTGAAACTCTGCAGCTGAAGTCCCGCAGAGAGGCTAGGGGCCAGAACCATCCAGCTAATCCAGGAGCAGAACATCTTGTCAGAGGGGCACAACAGGCCCACTTGAGCACAGCAGCCAGACCCAAGCTAGGCACAACTGGATGAACTCAAACTTCATAGATCTGCACCCGAATTTCAGTAGATACTAAGGTTATAACTGCTTAATGGGCAGCCTGGTCAAAATTATAGCTGAGAGGCAGGAATTCTCAGCTAGTAGCCTTTATCTTACATGGTGGTGTGATCTATTAGGAACGTGAGGTGTAAACTGGGAAGCCAAGGAATAGTGAGAATCAGCATTGGAAAGATCAGGTACACCAGGATGGTGACACTGGAACAGGCCCAAAGGGACCAAACTAGACCAACCAATCAGAACCCAGATGCTTCATCGGGCATATTCCAATAGTCTGAAGATGACATTTGCCTCAAGAAACTTATCTCATTTTACAAAGCCTCGGATCTCTGAGTCTCAAGGAGTGATATGAGTAGGAAGCTTCAGGAAACTGTGGCCCACACAGGGTGGAGGTCTAAGAATCAGCCTTTCAGTCCCACCTTCTGCATTTACAGAATGAATGAAGACAAAGGTGGAACTAGTAAAGCACAGCAGCCTTGTAAAATGGGAAGTGAAAGTGAGGCTCTCTCAGAAACAGCTATCCCAAGTCATCTTAAACAGAGCTGAGATACAAAATCTCTGTGGCAAGGACAGTGTGCCACAAAACACCTCCTGCATCTCAAAATTAACCGGGGTCTTGGTCACTCAATCTTGAGAATGGTTAGGATTTATCCCTGACCTCTCTATGCAAGAGGGTTTCTCTTTCACATGTATATTTCATGACACATAAAGGAGATTTTAGCGAAAAACAACTTACATTGTGCACAGGCCTTACATTTACCATCCATACTGCAGCTATGGTACACACTGTCCTGCTTTCCTGAGCCAGCAGGCTGAGTAATGAGACCATAATGGTTCCGTCGCTACTCTCCCTTGTCACCTTACCAAGGAACTGGCACAGGTTCCACAGGAAAGAGGACTGATGGCTGCTCAAAACAACAAACATTAGCTTTAAGCATCTGGGTCTCCAGAGCGCAGGACCGGTGAGTGAGTGAGACGACCTGGGCCTTCCGGATCCTGAACAGACCCAGAGCGCAGGCCCGGCGAGTGAGTGAGATGACCCGGGGCCACGGATCCTCCTTTGACCCAGGCTGCAGGCCCAGTATGGAACCCTTCAGCAGAACTCCCTGCAAAGAGGCTAGA
>NDGN011503351.1:527-12229 GCA_002564285.1 Tympanoctomys barrerae
GCAAAGCACAGGGACCGCGGTTCAATCCCCCAGCACCACATGCCAGCCAGGCCCGCCCCCTGGGGGGCTGAGCTGGCAACACACACAAAATAAATAAAAATAAATTTTAAAAATTAAAAAAAAAAAAAAAAGTAAAACCAATACCGCATGGGTGATGCCAAGGTCTGCTGCTGGCTGGAGCAGTAGCCAGGCATTCTTTTGACAGTAGGGGCCGAGAGCCTGGAAAGCTGAGCACTCTGAACATGATTCTGAGGAATAACCATTCTGGAACCTGGTGTGGCCGCCACCTCCATTCTGGAACATGGCTGCAGCGAAGTTCCTTACCCTTGCGATTCTGAAGCTGCTGAGGGTGACAGCCTGCCGCCTCCTGTGATGCCTGGGACATCTTTGCTATTCTCCTGTTCCTCCTGGGCAATGGAGACATATCTGTCTTTGGTCTACAGCCTTTTTGGTGCTTTCTGGCCAAACTCATGTTTTAAATCATCCTGCTGGGCTCTTTGCTCTTAACTCAGCATGTACCTGACTAAAAGCCCCCAACAAGCCGTGCTACTGCCTCAACATTCAACTGCCTTGAGATTTCCTTTGTCAGATTAATAGTCTGCTGTGCTTAATCTCTGTCTCAGGCAAAGTCTCTAGACTGTATTTTGAAGTTTTTTGAGGTAGAGATACCTAAGGGTTTCCAGGTGCCCTGAAACTTATGATCCTCTTGCCTCAGCCACCTGAGCAGTTTGCTCCAGGCACGAGCTGATGCTTGGTGAGCTGATTTTGTCTTGGGGTCAGGAGCCCATGTCATGTTGGCGCCTGTCCTCACGGCAGTACCAGGGGTGTTCACAGTGTCTCCCTTCTCTCAGATGAAGGCCTCCTGCTTCTCATTGACCTCATCCGGCTGCTGGCCCCGGGCCATGTGGTGCAGTTTAGCTCCGCCCAGAATAAGCAGATGCCCGACCTCACCCCGGACTATGTGGACGACACAGACGGGCTCTACACCAAGAGCAAGGCCCGCGTCCGAGGGCGAGGCTTCCCTCTGCCGGAACTCACTGACAGCTTGGAGTTTGCTGATGAAGAGAAAGATAGCCCCGTTCTCTTTATGGGACATAAATTGTTGCGCGTGAATTCAGAGTTTTCGTTCAGAAAGACTCCAAGGAATCGGTGAGTAAAGCACCATTTGGGTGGAGAATTTTTTTGGGGGGGGCTGGAGAATTTTATTTCCTTTAGTTGAACAAAAATTTTTTGTTGTTTCTGACGACATTGGGCATTGAACCCAAGGTCTTGGACATGCTGTTTCCCTAGGCAAGTTCCGTACCAGTAAACTATATCCTTGGCCCTTTTGTGTTATATTTTGAGACAGGGTCTCTATATAAATTGTCCCAGCTGGGCTGGGCATAGTGGTGCACACCTGTAGTCCTAGCACTCAGAAAGCTGGGGCAGGAGGATTGTCGTAAGTTCAAGGCCAGCCTGGGCTACCCGTGAACTCAAGCTCAGCCAGAACTATGTATATAGGCACACACTGTCTCAAAATAACAACAAAAAAAGCTGGGTGTGGTGGCAAACGCCTGTATTTCCAGGACCCTGGAGGCTGAGGCAGGAGGATTGTTGTGAGTTCAAGGCCAATCCGAACTGCTTTGTGAGACCTTGTATCAAAAAGCCAAAGAAAAAAAAGTTGAAAATAAAAATAAGGCCGATGTCCCTTTTGCAGTCGTCCTGCCTCCTGTGTGCCTGGGGTTGCGGAAGCACGCGTCTCCCACTGAGGAGGAGCCGTGCTGAGAAGCGCTTCCAGGCTGGGCTGGGGATGTGCCCACTGGGCAGGCCTTGTTTGGCATGTGCGTAGTGCCAGCGCTGTGAAATACATTTTCAAGTGTCATCGGCCTGTATTTATAAAGGAACACCAGTTGTGTTCTGCATGGAAGCATCTGGAAGTGGCCTCCAGCTCGGGTTGCCAGAAGCTTTGACTTAGGGATCATGACTTGTAGCAGAGCCAAAAGGTGTTAAGATGGGAACGTCCTCAAGAACGAAGTCAGGCAGGACCTGGCATGAAGATCGGAGTTCAAGACCAGCCAGGGCAATTGAGTGATGTAGCAAGACCTTGCCTACTTGAGTAAATAAAGGAACCAGTGACGGAATGGTTGAGGAAGCAGGAAGGGGAGGGCGGACGGGCTGGGAGCGCAGCTCGGTGTAAAGGCCCCGGCTCCGGCTCCCTGGGGGTCCTCTGCTATGGGATTGTCATCCATGCAGTGATGTCCAGCAGTTTGTGTGTGGGGTTGGGGTGCGGGAGACATTTGAGCTCACGATGTTCTGATTGGCTGATTTGCTTCATTCTGATTCCTTTTCAGGGACTCACATAACAAGATTTTCCGAGATCTGACAGTGTTAGCTTACCTTGCCCAGCTGATGCCCCCAGTGCCCAAACCCCTGTGTGCTCTGCACAGCCTGACGCCCTATCAGGTAATGGGCTTGTGTGGAGGCGGCGGGGCTGCTCGGCCGACTTTGCCAGCTGCCTGCACACTGCGCGCTCTTGGGGCCTGAGAGTGCTTAGCACCATGCCCGGGCCTTGTGCTCATCCTGTTTCCAGATACAGAAATAGCTGCAGAGGCTGGGTGACCCGGCAGGGCCTGCGGAGCTGACATCCGCCCCCAGGAGGCCAGCTCAGGGCCACAGCGAGGCCGTGTGGGTCAGCCTCTCACCTGTCACCTGGGGCCACCGCAGTCTCTAGGAGGGGTGGGCTCAGCCAGCGTCGCCCAGCCCCTGGGGCTCCAGTGTGCTCCTCAGTACCTGCTCCCCTGGCTGGTTGAGGCGGACACCAGAGTGTGCGGTGGGCGCCTGGCTGCCGAGGCTTGTTCTGGACAGAAGCTCCGCAGCGTTGGTGTTTGGGCTGACGAGCAGCGAGAAGGCTGGGAGGCCGAGGCCAGAGGATCCCACAGGTTCGCAGCCAGCCTGAGCTCCAGAAAGAAGGCGCCGGCAGGGTCTGCTGCTGTGGTGCGGGGTTTGAGCCCAGGGCCTCATGCCTGCCACGCCCGCCCAGCTGTTGGGGGTGCGTGCCCTGCCCGTGCCTGTGGGAACCCGGCTGTTTCCGCCCTTGGTGTACAGGTGCTGACACCAGTGCGGGCAGTGTCAGCTCACACACAGTGTGCTGAGACAAGCTCAGGCGGGGCTTCAAAATCTGCCTGCCACAAGGTTTATTTTCCTTTTGTGGTTTTGCATATATTTCTTCCTTTCTTTTTTCTTTTTTTGTGGAAGCAGGGATTGAACTCAGACCCTTGCACTTGCCAGGGAAGCGCTTATTCTACTGAGCCATCTCCCCGGCCCCTGCATATATTTCTAAGTAATATGTCTAACAAAACACTTTCCCACTTCAAAAATTTGGAGCTAGGCGGGTACGGTGCACACCTGTGATCCCAGCCCTCTGGGAGGCGGTGGCAGAGGTGGAGGCAGGAGGCTCACAACTTTCAGCCAAGCAGGGGAGCTGGGTGACAGTGAGATGCTCTCTAAACAGCAGCAAAGAGGGCTGGGGTGCAGCTCAGTGCAAGGGACCTGGGCAGTTCCCCGCAGCCCCCACAGAAGAGCCAGGTGTGGTGATGCGTGCCTTAGGGATGCCGCCCTGGGTGGGGCTGAGCCAGGTGGAGTGCAAGTTTGGGTCCCACCTGGACAACGCAGATCCTCTCTCGCAATAACAGGGGCTGGGAGTGCCCCTGGTTCCCGTCTCCAGGACTAAAAAACAAAAGGAACTACCCAGGGAGTTCGGTGTCGGTCACGTCTTGTGCTCCAGGAACGCAGGCTGACTTTTTCTCTCCCCTCTCTCTCTTCCTTCCATTCTTCCCCTCACTCCTCTCCCCACTGTTGATCAAAGCCTAGGCCTCGTGCACGCGGAGCACACCCACGCCCGGGAGCTCTGCCTGCACCCACTGTCCCTTGGCTGTGACTTGGCTCTGAGTTCCTTGCGCTGGAAGCATCAGTTCCAGGGGTTCATGCGGACTTGGCAGGAGGTCTCTGCTTACCCTGGTTCCCTTAGGATTCCTCACCCTTGAATCACCTGCATCTCTAGAAGAGCACGTGTCCGCTTTCCAGCAAATGTCTTGGTATATGAGATCCGTGTGTGGTGAGCCAGGCCTGGTGCTGTGTGCCTGTGATCCCTGCACTCGGGAGCCTGGCAGGCGGGTGCTGTGAACTCGAAGCCAGTCTGGTCACTTGAACAAAGTGAGTTCAAGACCAGTAAACTGCATAGTGAAATCCTGTCCCAAAAATAAAAATTAGAAAACTGAAGTAGGCTTCAGGGGCATATATGTATATCCCAGCTGCCTGGGAGGCTGAGGCAGGAGGGTCACCAGTTCACAGCCAGCCTGGGCCACATCATAGGGTCCCTGACTTTCAAAACCAAAAAGTTAAAAAAAAAAAATCTATAGACATTAATAGAGAGAGCTGAGCTGCGCATTTGTTTTCCAGGTTCCTTTCAATGCTGTTGCTCTGAGGGTTACGCATTCTGACGTCGCCCCCACCCACATCCTGTATGCAGTCAATGCCAGCTGGCTGGGGCTCTGTAGGATCCTGGATGATGTCCGCGGCTACGCGCGGGGCCCCATCCTTCTGGCCCAGACGCCCATCTGTGACTGTGTGGGCTTTGGTGAGTCCCTCTGCTTGTCACGGTGACATGTCCCAATACTGTCTAGGTCACTGTGCCCGTGGGCCAAGGCCTCCCTCCCCTGGGCGCCTTCCCGTGTGTCTCATCCTCTGCCAGGCCTGGAAGTCCACTTCCGGTCAGCACTGCTCCCCCCCCGCAGCAGGGTCCCCTGCACCTGCTGCCCTCCCAGGCCCGGCAGTCGGCAGCTTCCCCGTTGGCTGTGGTGCTTAGGGACACCCTGGCACTGCCTTGCCCACCTGCGGTGGCCTGGAGCAGCTGTTTGCAGGGGAGCCAGTTTCTGCACCCCTCTTCCCTTCTATCACCTGCAATCAGGCGACTTGGATACGGCTGTCAGTATGGAGATTTCGGAGGTTCTGGGTCTCTGAGTCTGTTGGCCGCCGGCAGTGAGCACACACAGAGCTTGTGCTCCTAGAGCGGGTCTGCTGGGCGGCGGGGCGGGCTCTGGGGAAGTCTGACTGCGGTGTGTGTGGAAGGGCTCTGCAGGGGCATCGACATGGAGAAGCGGCTGTACCACATCCTCACCCCTGTACCTCCGGAGGAGTTAAGGAGCGTGAACTGCCTGCTGGTTGGCGCTGTCTCCATTCCACAGTGCGTCTTCACAAGCCAGGTAAGACAGCCTGGGAGGCGCCAGGGCCCTCGGTCAGGCAAGCCTGGGGATGGAGGTGGGACCTGGCTGAGATGAGGCCACGGTGCACTGTCCAGGGGGCCTTAGAGGTGCGAGACCACGGGTCATGCCAAGCGTGATCGGGGGTGCTCCTGACAGCAGGCCTGGGGCCAGGCCGGAGGAGGCCATGGGCCTTCGCCTGCTTGGAGCGCACCTCCTCTCCAGCCCTTGGTGTCTGTGGGCACAGGAGGGGCAGCGACCAAGGTTTGTTTGTGGTGGGGCTGGGGGGGCAGGCAGCAGGTGTCACACGTGGGAGAGTGTGAGTGCCAGCCGTGCCCCACGTGCAGCCAGTTCTCAGTGTCCGTGGTTCTCTGTGTTTCTGTTTCAGCGTGGGCTTGAGGGGACAATTCCCTATGTCACGACAGATTACAATTTTAACCTTCCTGGGGCATCTGAGAGAATCGGGTCAAGAGACACGGAGAAAGAGAAGCTGCCCAAGGGGAAGCTGCACCCCAGATCCAAGTTCCACCGGAAAATGAAGTTTCTCAAGGAAAAGGAAAGGGATTCTTTGTCCCAGCTGGACTGCAGCGGAGCCGGCGGGGTGTACGGCTGCGAGGGAAGGGCGTGCTCGCCGCAGCCCTGCTCGCCTGGTGGCTCCTGAGCCCCTGTGGAGTGCTGGAGGACTTGAGGCTTCTCTGACGTAGCCACCTGCTGGCCCTCAGCCCTGCCCTTTGCTGTGGCCCTGCGCTCACTGTAGGGCCGTTTTCTGCAGCAGTGAGAACTGTAGACCCTGCACTCAGGAGGAATTAAAGTTCTTCAAGGACCTGGTTATTGGAATTGGGATAAAAAGAAGGAATCTGGGATCCCAAGATGCACCAGAAGGAAGGCGAGCAGGGGGCCGAGGACTCGAGAGCATCATTGTGCTGTACCCAGCGGGTGGGGTGGGGCTCCCTGTGGTGCTTCCCTTCCTGGAGACCCCACCTGGCTTCTCCTGGTCACTGGCCAGGTGTGGGGAGATTCTCTGGTCCATTGTTATTTTATCAAGGCTTAAAAGAAATTGAGTCAAGAGCCCTTTAATTTGTTTTTTAATTGTTCTCGAACCCAGAAGGCGGGCTGGGGCTCTTGCCCTCCTGATATTCTTGAGCCAACCTCTCTTTAGGGCTAGAAGACGCTGCTGTGGGCGGAGCTGGTCTGGATCAACTTTGCCACCCAGTGTCCCTGGGGCCTGGGTCCGCAGCCTCGCCTTGGCCTGGCCTTGGTGGGCCCACTTCTGTGTCCTGAAAGCAGCTTTGAAGCAGGAGTGCCGTGGCTGAGTCCCTGAGTCTGTTTGACAACACCGCGGGATGGTACGAAGAGCTTTGCCAATGGCCATCTGAGACCCAGTTCTCGGTTGTCACTTCCCGCTCACCTTGGCGCTGGATGGAGCAGCTTTCTCCTCTCTTGACGTTGTGGAAGATTTGAGGACCGCCCCCCACTTTGTGCCTCACAAGTCCATCTCTAGAGGCCTTCTGTGGTGGGGTGCTGCAGGCCAAGCTTTCCAGTCGGTGGTGCCGTAAGGAAAGCGGGAGCCCTTGGCTGTGGTCAGGTGGCTGTGGGGGAACCCTGGGATTCGGAGATTGGGGCTGGGCACCAGGTTCTGCCTGGCAGACAGCAGTGCAAGGACTCGGGTCCTTTTGCTGTGCTGGGTTGGTTGGTTTTTATGTATTTGGTGTAGGGTCAGACTCATAGTGATCCTGTTTTCAGCTTCCCCAGGGCTGGGGGTGCAGGTGTGCTGGGATTATAGGCATGTGCCACCGTGCCCTGTCTCCGCAGGCTCAGTGCCCCGGGCATCGGGGCCCATGTGCCAGGGATCAAATCCCGGTCCCTGCGCTTGCCTGAGCAGGCACTTAGTCCACGGAGCCATCTTGCTGCCCACTGTGTGAGCTTTGTCGTTGAGGCAGGGTCCCTTCCTGTAGCTCATGCTGCCTTGGACTGTGGTCCTTCCTCAGCCTCCCACGTATGGGGCTTACAGGTGTGTACCACTTGCCTGGGGCAGATGCTGGTGGTTTTTAAATTGAATTTTGGGTAGAGGGAGGAATTCAGTACTCAACCCTATTTTTTGTTTTTTGAGACAGGATCTCACTATGCAGTTGAGGCTGGTCTTGAATTTACTTTGCAGCCCAGGCTGGCCTCGAGTCTGCAGCAGTCCTGCCCAGCCTCCCGAGTGCTGCAATCACAGGGGTGCGCCCCCCGCCTGGCCCTGGCCCTGGCCCTGAATGTCTTGCGTCCCAGCTCTGCTTGTCCTGCACTCTCACTGGTGTCTCTCGGGTTTCCATGCCCTGGTAATGGCTTTTGAAGTTTCGGGTTGCGTCTGTAGGCGGCGCACGGCCGGCCACTGCGCACTGGCCGGAGGCCTGCTTCTGGCAGCTTTTACTTGTGTGTTTTATGCAGTTGTGTCCTGGTCTGTGTACTGTTTCTGTCCAACACTTTGTATATGAAGTTCTGGATCATTAAAGATCTTTGGGAATCTGAGTTTCATTTTTTTTCTTATGCTTTTTCATTTTGTAATTACACTGATAATTTTACTCTATACTTAAAGGCTTAGGAGAAACCATGGTAAATTATCCCGAGTGGTAAAAAAGGCAGGTAATGAACCCGGGGCGGGCCAGTGCCCGAGCTTTTGGGGGACCCTGCTTAGGACTGTACTTGTCAGTATGTCACCTGTTGGTAATTTCCTGTCCAGACCTCCATCCTGGGGTGAGGGGGTCCACTCCCCAAAGAGCCCCTTGTTTTCATGTACTAGGGATTAAACCCTGGGTGCTGTACCACTAGATTACATCCCAGTCCTTTTTAGTTTTTGAGGGAAACCTTTGCTCATTTGTGCTGAGTTCAATCTTGTGATCCTTTTGCCCCAGCCTAGGAAGTAGCTGAGATGACAAGTTTGTGCCACTGTGCTGGACTCCAAGGTGGAAGTTGGCCCCGTGTTCCCCGGTGCTGGTGACGGGAATTTAGCTCTGCTGTCTTCCCTCCTAGCAGCCTGGCAGAGAGCAGCAATTGGCTGCCGAGCTCCTGCAGCTCAGTGGCAAATATGATAAAAAGGCCATCGGGGTACTTGGGGAGCCGTTGGCCTCAGGACCTCCTGGGAAAGCCCTCGAGAAATTTTAGTGTTCCTGGGCCTTGCCAGGAAGGTGCAGGCAAGGGTGGCAGGGCTCACCACAGGTACTGGGGCAGAGCGAGCGGCCCCTCCGGCATTGGCAGACAGCTGAGTGGACAGCCTGGGTGCCTAGCTGGAAGTGGGGGATCACCATAGCAACTGGCCCTGATGCCTTGGCACTCGGGATGGCTTGGGTGGTAGACTCCGAGTCTCCCAAGTCCAGGCCCTGACTGTCCCTAGCAAGGAAAGCCACCCAACTGAGCCCTTCCTGCTCTCAAGTCTAGCAGAGTGGCTGCTGTGACCCCCTGGGATCAGGACGAAGGTCCCCATGTCTTTCCAGGAAGCAGAATGTGTGTTGCACGCAGCATAGTGCACAAAGCCTGTTCCAGGGTGCAAGTGGGTTCTTAGCAGTGGGAAATCCGTGGAGGGAAACCAACGAGGCAACGGTTGAAACGGCTGTGGTCCGCATGTTGAAATATGAGGTGCCCCAGGACCCGGGCTAAGGGCGGTAGGTCGCTGGGGCCGAGAGCTTCAGAGATCTGTGTGCCGTGGATTCAGCTAGGGGCCAGCAAGGGGCCATTTGGGGTCGGTCCCTGCGGCCTCCCCAGCCACCCAGTGTGAGCTCAACCTGACCTCACGAGCATGGGCCTCACCCAGGACCCACAGGGCCGTCCCTTTCTTCCTTTTCCCTTGGGAAAGAAGAGGGGAAAACACGGTAAGAAGGGACAGCCTTGTGGGGCCACCAAGCCCCCTGCTTGCTGGATGAGTCCACAGCCTTGGGGAACATCGCGTCAGCACCAGGAGACAGTAAAGTGTGGTAGCCCATGCAGTAACCCCAGGCACTCTGGAGGCTGAGACAGGAGAGGGCGTGAGTGGGCGGCCTGCCTGACAACAGAGCAAGAGGGCCAGCGAGGTAGCTCAGTGATCTAAAGCACCTGCTCAGACACGTTTAGGCAAGGACCACAGTTCAATGCCCAGCACCACGTGCCACGCCAGCCCTGCCCCTAGGGTGGGCTGAGTCCCCCCTCCCCCCAAGAAAATCCAGAACTAGACGTAGCTCAGAGCATAGAGGTCAAAGCCTCAGCCAGGTATGGTGGCTCATGCCTGTAATTCCAGCACTTGGGAGGCTGAGACAGGAAGAGCGTTGCAAGTTGGAGACTGGGCTACATAGTGATCTCGAGGCCAGCCTGAACTGCACAGCAAGGTCCTGTCTCAAAGAAAAAAAAAAAAAAAAAAAAAAAAAATCAAAGCCCTCCAGACTAGACATTTTAGCCATCAAAAGGGCACCTTCGCCCCACAAACCACATGCTCTGTGTACCAGAGTTGGCAGGATGGGCTGGAATAGGTTCCGACCCTGGCTCTAGTAGGAAGACACGTGAACTCCTCTTCCCTCTTTTTTTGTCTTTTTTCTTCCTGTTTTCTTGTGGTCCTAGGGACTGAACCCAGGGCTTTTGCACTGGTTTGCATTCCAAGCCTTTTAAAAAATTTTTATTTTGAGACAGGGTCCTACTAAATCTCTAAGTTGCCCAGGCTGGACTCCAACCTGCAATCCTGCCTCAGCCTGTCCAGGTGCTAGACTAGCAGGCCCCCCACGAACGACCGCTGGGCAGTATCTGGCGGAG
Source organism: Tympanoctomys barrerae (assembly GCA_002564285.1). Classification (NCBI taxonomy): domain Eukaryota; kingdom Metazoa; phylum Chordata; class Mammalia; order Rodentia; family Octodontidae; genus Tympanoctomys; species Tympanoctomys barrerae. The sequence continues at coordinate 10,520 of NDGN011503351.1, forward strand.
TGTCCGCGGAGCCCTGTGACCACATCAGCTGCTGTGTCACATGAGCACGGGAGCCCTGTGACTGATGCCCAGTTAATTTAAGGTCCGTCTCTGCATGCCCTTCTGAAGGGAACTCAAGTCCAGCAGGTGGAGGTAGTTGACCGAGTCCAGGAACACGCAAATTGCTCCTGGCCTGAGAATGGTACAGCGCGGCCCTGGTTACTTCAGCGCCTCCAGGACAAGGGAACCGCGCAACCATGTGCGCCCTTTTTTTTGCGGAACCTGGGATTGAACTCAGATCCTTGCGTTTGCCAGTCAAGCGCTTATCCTACTGAGCCATCTCCCCGGGCCATGTGTGCCCTTTATTCTGTTTGTAAGGTAACACATTTTTCAAGGCTTGGTGGCACAAGCCTGTTACCCCAACACTCAGGAGGCTGAGGTAGGAAGATCGCCTGGAGAAGCGAGCCGCGGGGTGCAAGGGCTGGGGGTGCTGTGCATGGAGCCGTTAAATCAACGTCCCAGATGTACCACCAGACAGCCGCTCGTTCTGCCTCGCGGGCTTCGTGTGCTCTCTGGGCCACGTGGCCATCCTCACCCTGTCCTGACCTCACGCTGGGTGGCTGGACTTCTCCCTCCAGGGCACACCGTCCCTGAAATGTGCAGGCCTTGGCAGCAGGCCGGGCCGCTGCAGCAGCAGTATCAGGCTCTGCGCTCCCCGCGGAGCCAGAGGGCGCCCTGGGCACACCTCCCTGACCTCACTTGTCAGCTTACTCCTAGGAGGGCCCCTTGGAGTAAAGGGATTTCTGCACTAAGGATTGGACCCAGGGTCTTCACTCTGAGCTATATCCCCAGGCTTTTCATGTGATTTTTTAAAATTTTGAGGCAAGGTCTCACTATGCAGTTTTTTGTTTATTTTGGCTGGCTCGGCCCAACCTGAGGGCAAGGTGGCATGGCGTGTGGTGCTGGGGATTGAACCACGGTCCCTTGCCCCTGCCTAAGCAGACACTTTAATCCACTGAACTACTTGGCAGGCCCTTCACTATGTTATTTTAAAACAGTGCTCTGCTGGCTTTGAACTCACTGTGGAGCCCCATGTGGACTCAGATTCGTGGCCTCAAACTCGTGGCCATACTGCCTCGGCCTTTTTAGGGCTAGGATTACAGACATGTGTCGCCATGACCAGCTTGTTATTTTTAAGGTTTAATTTTTTTTTTTTTTTGCGGAACTGGGGAGTGAACTCAGGCCCTTGCGCTTAGCAGGGAAGTGCTTATTCTACTGAGCCATCGTCTCCCTGGCCCCAATATATATTTTTTAAATCTAGTTTTTGGTTATCCCAAATAGGAAATTTGGTCAGATTTATCTACTCTACCATCATAGGATGCAGAGGCTCCACTGAAGTGCCCACATCAGTGGTGGCGAAACTCTGGCACAGTGCCTCAGCGGACTGTTTGTGTCATCAAAAGGCTCTAAAAGGTCCACCTCCCTGGCCTAAATGGTCACAGTAGCTAGCATATTGTCTGTTTGTGGCTTGCTATATCCAAGACTTTGGAGGGATTTTTTTTTTTTTTCGGTCCTGGAGATTGAACTCAGGACCTTGCGCTAGTCAGGCAAGCGCATATTCTACTGAGCTATCTCCCCAGCCCCAAAATTTATTTATTTATTGTACTTTAGGGAAGGGTCTACAGGGTGTTCAGGGTCTCACTACTGGATCGGACTTGTAGTGATCCGCCT
>NDGN011503352.1:364-26052 GCA_002564285.1 Tympanoctomys barrerae
AAGGCTCATGGCACTTTTCCAGGAAACAGCCCTTCTCCACCTTTTCCGTTTCACAAGCCATGCCACGTCAGCTGAGGAATAAGGATCTCTGACCATGGTGAGACTCACCTCTCATCCTTCCCGAGCCTAATCACTCATGTGCTGCATGGTGCGGCTCCCCCTTGGGCTCCAACTTAGTTTTCCGTGTTCACAGAGGTGACACTCCTCCCAAATCCAAAGGAGACACTGTGCTCTTACACTGTGTGTGTGTGTGTGTGTGTGTGTGTGAGAGAGAGCGTGCGTGTATGTTGCATGCATGTGTATATGTTACTGATGATTGAACTCAGCCAGGCTACAGTCCCACCCCTTTTTAAATTTGAGACAGTATCTCACTACATTGTCCAGGCTGGGCTTGAATTTGTGATCCTCCTGCCACAGCTTTCCAGAGTGCTGAGATTACAGATGTGCACCGCCGTGTCTTGCTTGTGCTCAAGCACTTTTACATCTTGGTTTATGTCCCTTAGCTGTTCTGAGTGTCCTTCCCAAAGCTCCTTGCTTGTATAAATTGTGGCTAGTCTGTAGGGTCAGTCCCCGCCTGTGTCTTCCGAGTGACCTCCCTATCCCGACCTTACCTATCCCACAGTTTCTATTCCTTCTAACCCTTCACAGTCCTCACTTCCTTCTGCTCCCAAAGGAACCTGGCATGTTCCCTCAGTCTTTGGATTCTTCTTTTGTGTGTGCTCTGAGCTCCCGTCTGTGGGCATTGATCTCGTGGTGCTGTGCCTTCCAGTTATTTGTGAGGATATTGGGTTTGAGCCCTCGCTCTGTATGACCTTATTCAAATTATGTCTTTGTCCTTGTCCATCAAATGGAGATAATAATATGTACCTCAGGGGTTGATCAGAAGATTCATGAGCTGCTATACATAAATTATATGGATACTGTATGTGCTGTGAGAAATGTTAGCTGCCAGCGGCATTATAATATGCTTATTGTCACTCCTTCAACTAAACTGTAGTGTAGGAATTGTATCAGTTGGCTCTTTTCATTTTAGGGCCCAGTGATTTATCCATGGTTCATGCCCATCAAGTGTGTGTGGCTGGTGATGCTTTATGACCAGGCACAAGACTTTGCCCAGCACTAAAGCTTCAGGGCACAGGCTGTGACATGGTAATGTTAATGACATTAATATGGGGATCAAACCATTTGCCAGGCTCTGCTAGCTCAAGGACCGGATCTCAGCTGGTTAGCATACAGTAGGACACCATTCGCTGATATTTGTGTTATCTTAGGAAACATTTATTAAGGTTCAGCTATTCAAATTTTGAAAACTTCAAAAAAATGGCTGCTTTACTCTTTTAAGGTCATCACAGTAAGGAAAAATTGAAAACTAAATTCTAGAATTTTGAAGAGTGGGTTCTTTATGTTCTATAAGCTCTTGAGTTGATCACAGCAGAGGTATGGTGCTAGGAGGAGAAATGACTTCCAACCCACAACATTTCCTCTCCTCTGGAGCCTGGAGCATGAGCTCCCCTTCCACACTGGGCTCAGAGAGGCACTGGGCCCCTCCCCCAGCATTCCAGCATCCAGAACCATGAAGACACCTTCCAGAATGATGGTGCAGCCAATGCAGGCGAAGGGCAGACTCATAGGCCTTCTCACATCCAAATGCATGATGTGTCCCATGAAGACAGAACTCTGTCTACCACTGTGGACATTTATAGCACCAATATGGAGTCAAAGCAGCAGAAGCAATGAAAAGGTTGAATGATTATTATATGCTCACCTACTTTCTAGGAATAGCAACATGTCACTAGGTTCCTGAGGGACCCAGGACAAGAACTGAGTTAATTTTCCACACTTTTATTATATACCTAAATCTTCTAACTACACTCTATCATGTTATTGTGATTCAGTCATTTCTTCTGAGTGAATTGGCACAGGATTCTTGCCAATGAATAATTTCTAGTGGAATATAAGAATAGTTTTTTATTTCTCTCACCACTCCATATTGTAACTTCCATGAAGGTAAAGAATGTGCCCTTCTATTCGTCACTGTGCCCACCACCAGATTGGTCTATGGGTGCGGTCCTGAGTGGCTACTCTGGAACACATGTTTTGAAATGCAGGACTGTAAGAGCCTTCTGTATACTAGTTCTCATCGTGGAATATTGTTTATATTCAGTTTCAAAGTTAAGTGATTTATTCATTAGCCACAGTCAATAAGTAACAGACCTCAGGGTCTTTGCTGTTTGGTTGTTTGTTTGTAATTCAGTATTCTGGATTAAAACTCATGGCCCTTCTCATGCTAGATGAGTGCTTTATTACTGAACTATATCCCTGGCTCTAGAGCCCTAGAGCTCTGTTTTTGACTTGGATCTTTCATACATATATAATTTTTTTAATCATTAAATTGTGCTTTCAGTGGAAGCACATTTGCATATAGGAGAATAGAGGAGGTCATTCCTTCAGAAAAATCCACCCTGTTCTCATCTGGCTTTCTTCTTCCTCCTGTGGGCCCCACAAAGGATCATGGTAAAGGAGGAGGGAGACTGCAGCCTCCAGGCATCACTTCCATCTCCAGATCCTGCTCAGAGCCTGCGGCCACATGCATAGATACTCTCAATCCTATTTGGGTTGCAGGGTGATTTTATGGAAAGATTTAGCAGTAGACCACATGGCTTGGTACCACAAGGTAATGAAGACAGTGATCATGGCTATATTTGCTTTCTAGTCTCTGAGAAATTTGGGAAGTTCAAAAAGAGTAAAGAATGGGGCCAGGGAGATAGCTCAGTGGTCTAAGTGCCTGCCTGGCAGGCACAAGGACCAGGGTTTGATTCTTGGTACCACATGCATGGTTAGCCCAGAATCTCAGGCACTACATGCTGAGCACCAAAACCGGGCGTGGTGGTGCATGCCTGTTGCCTGTAATCCCAGTTCTCGGGAAGCTGAAACAGGAAGATCACTAAGAGTTGGAGCTGTGTAGTGAGACTCTGTATCAAATAAACAAATAGAATTTTTTTAAAAAAGAGTAAAGATTAAAAGGACTTTGGGGGTAAAGGTACAATTCCTAATTTTGGTACAATTCTTAATCTTAGTGAAACAAAACTTTACACTCACAAAAAGACCTGTGGATGAATGCTTATAGTTGCTTTAAACTTAATTACCAAAAGCTGTAAGTAAACTAACAGGATAAAATACTACTCAGTAACAAAAAGGAATGGTCTACAGCATGGATAAGTCTAAAAGAAAAATTATAATAAAAGTAAAATAATCCAATCTCCAAAGCAAGTATATTGTATAACTCCATTTATAAGACCTTCTAGAAAAGATGAAAAACTAAGGGAATTATCTATATCAGTGACTACTAGAAGTTTAAAGTGAGGGAAGAGAGCTTTGGTGGAATATTCTTGTGACCCGGCTCTTCCGGTGACTACAAGAGTCTATACAAGATTGAAATTCATTGACTTGTGCATCCATAGTCATGATAATGGTAATGAAAGCCAACACTTTAAAAATATTGAAGTAGGAGACCAGTGACAATATTGACAGTGAGGACAGGAGGGTGCGGGGCAGGTAAAGAGATCTGTGGGAGTTTTCCCCATCATGAATAGCCCAGAAGAAGGCTGCTCTTGTATCAGAATGCTTTTTCTCCATGGTGCCTTTTTCTCTAAGTGGCATTTGAGCACTGATCCTCCTTGTGATTCAAATATAAAATCGGGAAGAATGGGATGAATATTTATGTGTAGGACTGTCAGGCTTTGAAGACAAAAGGCCCCAGCTGCCCCACCTCATGCAGGTAGATTCCTGCATGCAGACTGGCCAATATGGCCTTCTCCTCAAGGTCGCTGCACTGGTGTGACCTCACCTACGCATGCTGATTGGACTCAGGCTGAAGCAGGAGAGTCATTTTTCAGGCCAGCCAATTGCCCAGGAGGGCACTTCTTTTTAGTAGAGCCGCTTTCATTTGTGTGTGTCATTCAGCACATCTAGAGCTAATTAACCTCTTCATTAAGCAGATAGCTTTGTCTGGTGGTCAGAAAACAGCTTGGACAGCAGAGGTTATAAATGTTTGTGAAATTTTTGGTTTCACTTTTAGAGTTTGCTCTTTTTCCTGTCACTGTGACCCCAGAGACTCCACCAATAGTTTTCTCGCTCCCATCCTGAAACACAGAGGAAGAGTCTTAAAACAGGGCTCACTGGTGTGCATAGATGTGACTACTCTATCTTTGCCTCCATGTTCAGCCATCCTCCCTGGCAGCCTCAGTCTGCCCTCGTTCCAGAGACCTTCCTGGGCTCCCAGGCTGTGGTGGCCTTTGTTCCATGGAATTTTTATGGCAATGGTCTACATCCTGAGGTCTTGTATGTTACCTATGCACAGGCTCTGTCTCCTACACTCTTGAAAGACAGAGGTTATGTTTGGAATTCTTTGAAATTTATGAAGGCTTTCCTTTTATTGATAAGAAAGTACTGGGAATTGAACTCAGGACCTCACACTTGCCAGACCAATGCTGCACTGCTGATCTGTACCCCTAGTCCCTCAGAGGCTATATCTGGTGACATATCTTTGCCTTGTTATCCCCTGTCCCCAGGTAACATGGCATACTTATCTGAGGTAGTCACTGTGTAACCACTTTGGCTGAATTAACTGGCTGAATTCAAATTTAGTAAGTAGGTACAATTAGGAGCCCATTATGCATGTGTGGGAAATAGGACACAGAGAAGTTCAGTGAATTGCTTAAGGTCACACAGCTGTCAAGTGACAGAGACCTGAACTCAGGGAGGTTGACCCAGAGGTTTTGCTGTTTCCCATGCCTTGGTCTGTGAACTCTAAACTCCTTTGCACAAAATTCAGCTCCCCTTGAGATCTGGGCCTGCAAACCTTTTGTCACTATGACCATATAACATATTTGTGGTTTGCAACCATGACCTGCTCCCTCACCATCTCATATCTTTGAGTGGATTGTTGCCTCTTTGCTCTTTTTGCTTCTTGGAAAAGCTCTTCCTGCAAGTCTTCACCCAGAGCTTCACTCCCATCACTACCCAAGATAGCCCCTCGCTCTCTATTCACACAACTACATGGGCCTGGCTGCGGCACCTCACTGTCACCTTGTTCACTGCCATTTCATCACAACAGGCCTGGCCCTGGGTCAGGGCCCTGCCTCCAAGGCCTCCTGGGCCACTTGCTGTTTCCTAGGCTCCTTCTGCTTCTCTTGCAGGCTTTGTGTATGCCCTTCTCATTCGGGTGCCAGCTTAGATGGCACCTTCTCATCAGGCTCTCTAGGACAGCCAGTCAGAGCTGGCTCTCCTGCCAATCACTCTTGTCCTGTCACACCACTCTTTTTTTTCCATAGCACTCATTTCTGCCATGTGAAGCCATCTATGTTCCAGTTATCCCTGCACAGCACACTACCCTAACCTTTAATGGCTTCAGGAAAGAACTGTTTCACTGTCTTCGCTGCTTTGAAGGTCAGATATTTGGACAAAGCTTGACTGAGGGGCACTGACTAAAGTTATTTGATTTCCAGCTGGGGACTGGACTTGTCCAGAGTGTTCAATATGGAATTATTGGCCTACACCTTAAGCTAGCTGGAAGATGGCTCAGCTGGGGCTGTAGACATGAGCACCAGCAAGTGCTGTCCTCAGTGGTGGCCTCAGAGTTGCTGGGAGACTGATTTCCTTGGAATGAGGTTTGAAGAAGCAGGGATTTGAGAGGAGAGGCTACAAAGTGTCTTGTGCTCTAGTCTCAGAAGTCCCAGGTTGTTGCTTCTGCCACTTTCTCTAGTCAAGAAAGTCACCTAGGCCAGCCCAGAATCAGGGTGAGAGGACAATGATTTGGCTGTTACTGTGAGGGATGGAAAAGCATTTGTGGCTGAACTTTAGGCTAACATGTATTTTTAAAAAATGGTTTATCAGCTAGTACTTTTCTCTACTATGTGGACCCTGGAAGGTCAGATCTTCTGCAGTTCTACATTCCTAGCACCTAGACTCTTACCTGTGTATGATAGATACCAATAAATACTTACTGGCTATAAATATAAATGAAAGAATAAGTGCATGAACAGTGAACGCAGGCAAGCATAGATGAATGAAAAATAGAATGAATGTTAACTCCTTGAAAACCAGGTCTGGTATTTTAACCTTTGTATTTTTTTTTTCTTAATAGAGTTCTTCAACACAAATAGATGCTTGTTAAATATTTGCCAAATGAATTGATGTATCTTAATTATTATAGCTACAGAAAGATAAAGTGCATTATTTCCAGCACATACATAGGTATTGAATAAGAGTATCTATAATTAATGAATTAATAATACTCTATACATGGGAAAATCAAGTTATATATTTATTTAGCAATAAGAAAGTGAACTGGACCAGATCCCCGCTTCTCGGCCCTGTTCCCTTCCTTCTCTCCTGGCAGCAGGCTGGGTGACAGCTCTCTGCTGAGGAGGTGGCAGCCAGCGCAATAGCGGGCCCGGCATGATCATCTGTGGTAGAGGCACGGCTCTCCTGGGGCCCTTTTCTCGCTGCAGGACTGCTGGGATTTATTCACTTGAGGTCATTCCGATGGGGCCTGAGATGATCCCAGCAGCTCAGATGGCTGAGTTCTGATTCACTGCTGCTCCCGAGAGAAGCAAGTGAGGCTGACCACTCCCTTCACATTCTGCAGTAGTTCTGGTCTTGTGCAAGCATGTGCTTACGACAGTTACTGGGGATCACATACGGAACCCAGAGGAATGGGTGAGATTTGGCATCCGATGTGCCCACCTACCATGTGGCCTCACTTACAGTGTATGTGTGGCTCCTCTTGGGCAGTAGGATGCTCTGCCAGCATGTGAGCTTGCATGAGAAGGCTGACTAGGCTGACTTCAAGCCCCCTGTAAGCTTTGATTTCATCACCTGTGAGATGCAACCGATCCTTAAAATTCCAGCCCTTCTGTGTTTCATTTCCTCATCTGAACCCCTAACTTGACAATTCCAATCTAGATGGCTCCTGGAAGGAATTTCAAGTTCTTAGAAGTCCTATGATGGTCAAAGGTTATTTATAAGAAATACTATTAAAAAATTCCTACTCCAAGGTCAGACTGTTTTAATTTAATTACTGGTCTCCCTATTATATTGAGTTTTAAATTTTTTAAAAGCTGTTTTTTAAGGTCTTTTCTATTATATTTTAAAATAACTTCTGGTTCTTAATGCAGCTAAATTTTATTCCTCTAAGAAACCCTAGAGAACATTGATTGCCACTCAGGTTAAATAATAATACCTGATAGCTTGGGGTTAGTTTTATTATGAAGGCATTTATTGGAAACATCAGCAGATTGGAAGATCTTTTTCTACGTTCTTCGCCCTGGGCTCCTTTAACATATAATTCTGCATGAATGCAAATTTTAGTAAAGTTCAGGTTGCAAGGACAGTTTTTAAAAGTCTGTGTTTTATTTAAACTTCACAGATCTTGTCAAGCGAGGATAAGAAATTTTAAAAGAAAATGGGTTTTTTTTCCTGCTTCAGATTTGACTGATTCTAGGGCAATGTACTCTCCCTGCTGGACCCCAGACTGGCCTAGTTTAAGGAACAAATGAGAGAACAAGCTTTTCCAATCTGAGCGAACATTCCTGTACACAGAACAACTTTATATATTAGAACTTTATTGCTACAGAAGCTAACAAATTTGAAAATTCACCATGTGCTAGATATGGTGTTAGGATCTTTTCTACATGTTATCTTAGCCATTAGATTGTATTTCTATTCCTTGATTAATTTTGCATGCCTACGTCTGATACTCTGAGCAACTATTTTGAAAATAACAATATGCAATATAATAACCATTATTAATTTCCTGTCATCTTGTTTTGAAACTCTGTATTACTTCTATTATTTTTTATTCACTTTAAAACAAACAAACAAACAAACAAAGTGCCTGGCTAGCTCAGTGGGTAGACCATGAGACTCTTAAAACAAACACTTCCAGAAAAAAGAGGCTCCACAAATTGAAGTCACTTGATCCTATTCCTGCAAGCTGACATAAGGTAGCACCGGAATTCAAATCCAAATGGTCTTCCCCAAAATGAATTCTTTCCACGGGACTCCCCTTTCTCATTTTCCCCATTCCTGACTGGATGGTTTCTCTGATTATTTTCATATGGAAGATGCTGCAACTATATAAGTTTGCCATGCTATTATCTAATTTGTTCTTAATAGCTTTAATTTATTTTCAGATATTTTCTCTCCGTTGGTGGCTTATGTTTTCATGATCTTAACTGCTTAATCTTTTCAAGAGAAGTTTGTCATTTTAATGGAGTCTAATGCGGGGTGGTAGATTGTTCCTTTTGATGTTGTGTCTAAGAAATCTTTGTCTACCCCAAGGTTATGAATACTTTCTCCTAGAAATTTTGTAATTTTAGGATAGACATTTTAGATATATTATCCAGTTTGAGTTACTTTCTTTACATGTTATGAGGTTCTCTTTTGCATATAAATATCTAAATATCTCCATGACCTTTGTTGAAAATGAGGCCACTCCCCTGAAATGGCCTTTCCCATGTCTGTGTGGGTCCCTTAGAGAATACACTCTTTTGTTTTAGTGATCTTTTCCTCTTCTCTCTGTCTCAGTGCCGTCACGAGTACTATAGATTTACAATGAAATTTGAACTCATGTAGTATAAATCTTTCAATTTTGTTCTTCTTTGCCCATGTTTTCTTGCTCTTCTAGGTTTTTAAATATAACTTCTTGAGTTTTTATTTATTCAAAAGTACAATTACAAAACAGCACCTAGAAATGTAAAGATGACCTAAAATGAAAAGTGACTAAAAAGCAGTATGGAAGTTTTCTTTTTCTAATTTTTATGTTTTGGCAGTACATAATGATGTATGTTCATAGAGGAGAATAGGTACATGTACATAGCATGTTTTGTTTGTTTAATCTACTCCCTTCTCCACTCTATTCCGTCCATCTCAGTCTTCTTCCCTTTTGCAAAACTCCATCTTTCTATCTCTTTACTTTTATTTTACTCCTTATTTATATTTTATGTTTTCATGTAAGAGAATGTGCAATATTTAAACTTGTGTGTCTAGTTTATTTCACTTAACATTATGATCTCTAGTTGCACCCATTTTCCCCACCGATGACTCAAGCTTATCCTTCTTTGTGGAAGACTAGTACTCCATTATATATAGATACCAACATTTGTTTATCCTTTTATCTATGGATAGCCATATAGGCCACTTCAAAGATTTAGATATTATAAATTGTGCTTCTACAAGCATGAGTTATATATAGATGTTTTTAATTCTTTAGGAAATATACCTAGAAATGGAATATTTGGACCAAATAGAATTGGTTTGCTTAAAGAATCTCCTTGCTGCTTTCCAGTTGAACTATTTTATATTACCACCAACAATGTAGAAAGGCTTGCTTGTCCCCTGGAGCCTTGCTAGAATTTACCATTGTATGGTTTCCTGTTTTAGTTTTTGGAAAATTCCAATGCTTCTAGTGTGAACCCTCACTAGAAAGTGAGGTATACTCAGTATAATATTGTTTAGTTAACCAAAATTGTTTCATGGATTTGCATGGATTACCAGTCTCCAAAACAAATCATAGTATGTTAATTTATACCAGAACTATATTGGACATGATTATAACTTTTATTGATATTCAGAAAATACTTTGAGCCCTAGAGTATCATAGAGCACTGGTTGTCATTGTCCTACCAAAGTGGGGATTTATTGATTAAATGAAGCTTATTGGGTTACACTGCTGCCTACCATACTATCTAGTCTGTTTCTGATTTGGGGAATACCTTGATTCAAACATCTGGAGTATATACTAGAAAGTTATATGGAAAACATCTTGGTTTCTATCTCCATTAAAGCAAATGCCTATTGACTTTCAACTTAGTATCTGCCAGGAACAGTGAGGTGACTATTAATCAGGCCAGTTGAGCTCTGATAACTTTAGGTATCACTGCTACTGTGTGAAGCAGAGCCATTGGCTTTCCCTGTATGGATCTCAGTTTTATCATTTGCCAAATGAAACTTTTAATCTAGTAAACCTTGGGTAATCTATCCAACCTTAAAAGTCCTTAAGTATCCTGCATTTATCTTTATTCATTTAAAAATTACAAATCCTTAAAAAATAAAGTGTTTAATATTGAAGCACGGTGGTAAGTCAAAGGGGAAGCTTTTTCAGTCAGGAAGCAGTGGTCTTTTGATGCATCCCAGACCATGGCACAAGTCTACGTTGACTATGATCAATGCTGAACAGTGAAGAGGGTACTTGGGGCTCGTGATGCTCCTGTGGTTTGTGCCCCATGAAACCTTCAAATTCTGAGAAACAAAATAAAGGCTTCTAAACCATGCAATGCTGAATTTCCAGAATTAGCAGGGTAAATATTTTTAAAAATTAGAGTTTAGATTTTCAATTATATCTCTAACATAACTTATACAGTAGGGAATACATGAAGATTTTAGTCATATTCTATGATTGCACTTCTCCTAGAAGGAGGTGCTGGATGGACCTAAAGTTTGCTAGAAAACACAGAATAGAGACATGCATTCAAAATAATAGAGGAACTTTTATTGCACACTTACTGAGTCCTGGGCCCTGGGTTAAGCACTTCGTGTATGTTATAGAGTTTAATTATCTATCTACTAGTTTTCATTTTTATCTAATGAAAACTAAGCATTATCAGCTTTTTTAACAGATGATAAAATAGTTTTGTTTGTGGTACTAGGGACTGAACTCAGGACCTTGCACTTTCCAGACAGGCTCTTATGTCCCTGGCCTATCTCCTCAGTTCCAGATGAGAAAATGGTAAACAAAGAATTTGTGTGGTTTGCCCAAGGTCCCTCAGCACCCAAGAGGTCGAGCTGCTCTTCAATTAATATCCATTTCAGTCTCTAACTTATTCTCAATGATTTCATTAGAGACTGGCTTTCATTACTTAGCTAGTACATTCAGAAGTAGTTAAACTTTTAGCATGAATTATAGTGATCTAAACCAAAGTAACAACTACTGATAGATCACTATGGTAAACTTTACAGAAGAAAGAATGCTCAGGTTTCCTGAAGAAATTGCTTTGAGTTATCTTTTGAAACGAAGGACATACATTGGCCTAGAGAATATGGTGAGTTTCTGTTAAAGAGCTGCAGTCTTCTTAGGCCTACAAGGGAATAAATTATGCATTCAGAAAGCAACACAAAGACTTACTCATTGCAGGAGAATAGCCAGAAATAAAGCTGATGTCATAGAGGTGAAAATCCAAGAAGTTTCATTTTAATGTGGTAGACACCAGAAATCTACTCTTTATTTTACTAAGGCAAGGACATAATTAATATGGCATTTGATCTTGCAATTTATCTAATACCTCATATAGGTTAAATATGAGCTTTGAATGCTTTGAAAGTCAAGAGCAAATTTCTTAGCAAAATGTGTTTGACACTCAATGCACTACCTTCAGAAATACTATGTAGCTCAACTCACTAAGGCTTTGTGTCCTAAATTAAGACAACTGAATATAGATTTTATACAATTTTAAGAAATAAGAGTAAGTGGGCTGGGGCTATAGCCCAATGGCAAAATGCCTCCCTGCCAAGCACTGGGTCCCGAGTTCAATCCCTGCTACCAGAATAAACAAATAAATAAAGATAACATTCACCATGGTTAGGGCCCCAGCATATCTCTTTCTGGGTCATCATCACTGGTTCTGTGCATTAAAGGGTATATTAAAGGGTCACACAAGGTTAAAAACTAAAGTCAAGATGGAGCAAATAGAAATCTCTCAACAATAGTCTTCAGTGAATAGTACTGGCATCTGAAGTCTCAAGTCTGCTTCTAGATACCAACTGCCACTCTTGATTGAGTGAGGGCGAATGTGTTTGGTGAGTTATAGGCAGATCCCTTCTACTAACCTGCTCATGCTAGCTTAATGTCTCTTCATACTTTCTAAAGTATTGAATCTACCTTGCTCCTTCTCTTTCTCTCTCTAGTTCCAGAGACCTAATGACTTCTCCCCCCCTTTTCGCTTTGGGACTGTGCCCAATGGTAGCACAGAGAGGAACATTCGCAATAACTACGCGGAAATGCATGCCTACATGGGAAAGTTCAACCAGAGGGGTGTAGATGATGCACTGCTCTCCCTGAAAACAGGGTAAGAACTATTTCCACACCCAGAGTGAGGGGTTTCTTACATTCATTACACCTAGATTAAATAGGATGTGCTTGTATATCATGCTTTGTGCCATAAAATGTTAAATCAAAGAAGACTATTTGCTGTCTGCAGATTTCCCAGTTACATTTGATATTACAATGAGGCCAATATACAGAGGTTCTTATTATATTCCTTACTTCTATGTATTTTTTCACAAATTGTTCTCTATTGATTGCATTAATGTAATCATAAAACAGTGACTACATAGATATAAAAGTAGAGAGGAAAAATCAAAGATAAATTTCATAGGACATGCATGAAAAAAAAACTATGGTCTCTAAAGAGATGAAAATAATAGTTCTGGTGTACAACGGACCATGGAAAAATAAAAGAGAAAAATGTAAATGATCTTAGATAATAAAAAGTAAGAAGGAGCTGTCTGATCTCCAGTTCAACTTTGGTGGGCTTTCTCTGTGAGCCAGCTTTGGATCCAAGTAGTACGCATTCAGTAAAAGATCTTCGTGAAGCAACAAAGTGTGGGGCTGCCTTGCACCATACACCCTTGGCCTTTTTTCTGTTTAGTTTCCAGAAGCCTCAGTTGTGGAGAGTGATGGCTATTGGAGCATTTTAGAGGTTGGGATTTGGGGCCACGGGATCATGTCACTAGATCATGTTGTAGAATGACTAGCAGCATGGGGTCCTCCTCCCAATTCCCTGCAGCACTGGGGCTGAGCTAGAGCCACCTAGACGAGTGGCTGCATAAAATACTACAGGATTCTTATTTTACATAAATAAAATCTTAACAGATTGCAGGGAATGGTGTAGATAGCCTGAACTCTGGTATGCCCAGAATTCTCAGACATATTGGAGCTGTGAGGATTTTTGTTATGGTCCTGTTCTGAAGATCAGCTTTTATAAAATGTCCTGTGTCATATCATGCCAGCTTACTTTTTTTTTTCTAAAGGAGGGAGAATGCTACTCACCATACAGAAGTGGCAGATAAGACGTGGTATTCTTTTCAGAGCTGTGAACTGTATGGCTTTATCTAAATTTCTTCCTCTGCCTTTCTTGTGTATAAATCTTAGTTTTTAACATTGATTCATGCCTTCCTGTCCTTACTCCTAGTCTTATCAAGCACAATACATAAAAGGAAGGTTTTATATGTTTAGGAATTGGAGAGGTCTGAGCTCCTTATATGTTGCCTGCTTTTCCAGGGCCTCACATTTACTCTCACACAGCCTGTGTTGCCACAGTCTGACCACATACTTCTGTCCTTGTGCAGCACCTCACAATACGGGGACCTTTATGGCCACAAAAATAGCACTGCCCATCTATTGAAACATGCATACCTACACTTATCACCTCTCTGGACTGTAATGAACTGAAAAATGAAAAATGTTATATAAATCTTACCCATGCTATTTGTTATCATTGTAGTGCTTACTTTTCATTATTTCTGTTATTATTTTTATTGATTCCTTTTTACTCCTTCTCCTTTTCAGACACAGCTTATGAGTTGGCTTCAGGCCCAACTTACATTCTTATTATTCCCAGTGGGAGGCAAAGAACTCCTCCTTCCAACCTGAAATCACATAATGAACAGCCTGGGATTCAGGCGTTGGATTCTGGCCATGGTCCAACTTCAGCCTTACTTGGAGCCAGCTCCCTCCATAGCTTTCTGGATCCCTGGTGCCTCATATTAATGGCCCCATAGGTAGTTTTGTTCTAAAATTCCTGCTCTGGATTTTGTGTGTTTGCTTCTTTCTTGTGCAGGAAACTGGATGCCTTCATCTACGATGCCGCAGTGCTGAACTACATGGCTGGCAGAGATGAAGGCTGCAAGCTGGTGACCATTGGCAGCGGCAAGGTCTTTGCTTCCACTGGTTATGGCATTGCCATCCAAAAGGACTCGGGATGGAAGCGCCAGGTGGACCTTGCTATCCTGCAGCTGTTTGGAGATGGTAAGCCAAAGGAAAGGAAGCCCTTACCGGTGGTCAGGCTGCGGTATCAGCCTTTCTTGTTCATCTGTTCATCCAGCCTGTGCAGTTCCAAAAAGCGTTTCACAATTTGGGATGGGATTTGAGGCTATATATTCAATTCCTAGGGCTGATATAGCAAGGTACTGCAAACTGAGTGACTTAAACAATAGACATGTCTTATCTCCAAGTTCTGCAAGTTAGGAGTTTGGAATCATGGTGTCTGTGAAATTAGTTTCTCCTGAGGGCTACAAGAGAGAATCTGTTTCATATCCCTCCCCTAGTTTCTGACAAGCTTTCTGGGAGGAATTCCTTGGTTGGTTTGTTTGTTTGTTTGTTTATTATATATTTTAGTACAAGGCCTACAGGGTCTATAGGGTCTCAGTACACACATTGAACTTGTAGTGATCCTCTTGTTTTCAGGCCAGCACAGCATACCTGGGATCGAAACCCAGTTTGTGCTCCTGCCTAAGCAGGCACTTTAGTCCACTGAGCTATTTGGCCAGCCCTGTTCCTTCCTTGATTTATAGACGCATCATCTGACTTCTATCTTCCCCTGATTTACGTGGCTATCTGCCTGCACATGTTTTCTCTCTGCACATCTATATGTCTGAATTTATCTTTCCCTTAAGACTAGTCCTACTGTGTCGGGTGCCCACTGTACTCCAGTATGACTTCATCTTAACTGATTACATCTGCAGTGGCCATAGTTCCAAATAAAGTCATCTTATAAGGTTCTAGGGGTTATGATTTTATAATGTGAACTTGGGAGAAGAAGGACTCAATTTAACCTATGTTGGATGAAAAGTGGTAGAAGAAATTAAAGTCGTTGGTCAAGAAGGTACATTTCAAGATTGTAAAGTATAAACAACCCCTCAGGAATACAGTGGGCAAGACTCATAGTAGATATTATAGCCAGCCACCTCCCAAATAGCCCAAATAATAGATGGAACTGTGGGAGGACTTCGCTGTTTATATGCTCTGAGAAAGGGCCAAGAATTCAAAGTGGGGCCATTTTCCCATGCTTTCCTTTCTCCCACCCTGCTCTTGTAGCTGGGAGAGCTAGGAGACAGGGAGGGTCATCAACAGCGGATAACATAAGGCACTGCCCTGGGCTATTCTGGTAGCAGGCTGAGAAGCCAATGTGCATTAAGAAAAATCCCTTCAACCTCATTATACCCTGGTTTCCTGAATTTTTCTTCACTATGTTGTCCAAAGCACCTACTCTTCTTGTCACCCACATAGAAACTAATCCATTACAGATAAGCAGTCACTCTGCATGGCTCCAAAGGCCATCAGCCAAGTGGCTTTGTAAATTGGGTCTGCAGAATTGTGGCTGTTAGGGGTGAGATCTCAAGCCAAAGACCAGAGGTGGATTCCCAGACTCCTGGAAAGTTGATTGCTCCACTAGTTAATAGGCAGTTGTAGCTGGAGTGTGAACAAGCAATTTTGATATAAGAGCTTCTGCAATTTTGTAGTTGTTGTCACTTATAGAAAAAACTGGAGCCTGTAAAATAGTAGAAAGGATTTGTAAAAGTTGTCAAAGCTTTAATAAGAAAATTCATAGTTCTTTTTTTTTATTTTTTAACCAAACTGAACTATTGGAACAGATAGTTTTCTTCATGAGATTTTTAGAATATTGCTTGCTTGTCTGGGATGAGACATGTTCCTGAGCATGTGTTTTCATTTGCTTTCCTTATGTCTAGGGTTTCTCCCTTTCTGATTTCTAATAGCCAGTGAAGTGGAGGAGGAAGGTCTGATTTTAGTGGTCTTGTTTTATTCAAGCTTACTCCTCTTTTGCATTTCATATTTTCCACTACAACATAGCGTCTATAAATCAGAGGGACTCTGAGGTATTTAATAAATCAGTCTCTCTGCTGATCTCTTTTGTTTCCTTCACTTTCCCAATCTGCCTGGCACAGTTTTGAGAGAATATTTCTGAGTTGCGTGATTATATGATTCCCCACACTCTCTGTAAAGTTCAAAGTGCTTCGTCTCATAAAGAAGTCCTTGGAATTCTCCCATCAGTCTTTTATTCTGCTCATTTTGCCAACTATTATTCAGTTCTTCATGTTTTCCCTAAATGAGCCTTGAATTTTCAAAGCCCCTTCCCTTGAACATGCTACTCTGGCTGCCTGGAATACCTTCTTATACAAAACAAAAATATATATTTCTCTGCTGTGTCCATTTCCAAGTCCCCCTGTGAAAACCCACTGATAATCCTGAGTGTCGCCAATTTGAACAATTAACTATGTCACATATAACTCAACATATACCAGTTTATGCTGGATAAAGGATAGCAGCAGCCATATGTCATGTCTTCATGTCACCTGCCATGCCTGCATTAAGTTTTCATTGAATATTGACTGTATACATTGATGAATTGATATATACTGTGACATTAATGTAATTACTAACTTGCTCTTATTTTCTTTGTGTCTCCCTCTCTTCCTTATGTTTTTTCTCTCTTCCTCGATATTCCTCTTTCCCCTTTCCTCCCCTTCTCTTTTCTTCCCCCTCTATCTGTTTTTCTTCCCAGGGGAGATGGAAGAACTGGAAGCTCTCTGGCTCACTGGCATTTGCCACAATGAGAAGAATGAGGTCATGAGTAGCCAGCTGGACATTGACAACATGGCAGGTGTCTTCTACATGTTGGGGGCAGCCATGGCACTCAGCCTCATCACCTTCATCTGTGAACACCTTTTCTACTGGCAGTTCCGGCATTGCTTCATGGGGGTCTGTTCTGGCAAGCCTGGCATGGTGTTCTCCATCAGCAGAGTAAGTGCCTTGAGTGAGATGCCTAGGGCTTGTCAAACTGGCCTAAAAGGCACTGAGACCACATAGCAAAACCCAAGAGGGCACTAAGTCTGGCCTTATGTTGCTAAAGTAAGAAACCACATCACTTGCATTTCTCCAGGAATTTGCGTGATGTAATTTCAAAGTGGCTCAAAATTGGGCAAAACTATATTTCCTGTAAGAAATAGATCTCTATGTGAGGTTTGGGCATTTGGTTCTCATTAAAGAACTGGAAGGTCTATCGAAATGGCTTTCTTTCCAAATGCCCTTCATCACCATTAGCTGATTACATGTAGACCTTATTAATCATTTAATTCTTTAAAAAAAATCACATTTCTGTTGAAACAGTGCACTGTGACATATCCTCTTGTTCTAACACACAAAGACACACTATTAGTGGCCTCACTCCTCCTATGTTTTAACCATGTGTGGGTTATGGGAAGTTAAAGAACCTAACAAGCCCTTCAGAAATAACTCCTGACTCATAAGAAATTTATAACCCAGAGACTTCCATAATTGGAACAAGAGTGTAACTCTTAGGTCATTTTTTTCTTGGGATCTCTTTATTTCTAGTCCAAGTGAAGCATTTGGAAGACAATCTTGCATCTAAACAACAGGTCACAGGGAGATGTTTTTAAAAAGAGTGGGCTTCTTTTGATTTTATTAATAAGATTGTGAAACTCATGAAGGGCAAACCCAGGAGACTTTTTAGGATTGAGATCCACATTCCAAATATGGCCTACTTTAACTCAAATGGAGTTATGAAAGAAAATGGATATCCCATTAAATTGTTCCATCCTTTGGTCATTTTCCCATAGTATTTGACTGAGAAGGCACAATTTCTTCATTTCCGCTCTGGCTGGGAGTTAATTTGGGGCACTCAGTAACATAAGAACAGCAACACCGAACTTATGGTGGCTTTGGACCCTCAACCCCACTACTCCGGTGTGTGGCCTTCCTAGATCCCATGTAGAGGAAGGACAGAGGAAGTGGCAACCAGTGACCTTGGTAGGAATTCTAGTCATAGCCCTTTGACATAATCAGCCCCTTTACAGAGAGACTTGCTTGCCATTTTCTCCTGACTATCACCAAGAAGGACTAGAAAGGAAGAACAGGAGCGAAGGTAGAGCATCCTCACCTTGAAGATCTTATATCGTGAGATGCCCTCCCGCGACAGAAGGTGCACTCTTCTTTCTCACCCAGCTGCAATCTGTTCTCTACTTGCCACCCACTGGGACAATATCCATTTCCAAATTAACCCCCTTTGTTGTATAGACACAATTCAAAACCCTTTGGATACCTTCCCCTCCCAGAGAGAAAAGTCTTCCCTTCAAGTCAGGGAGCAAAAAGGGAGCACTAGGCTGGCTCTGTGTTAGAGGTAGACGCAGGGGCCCTTCCAGGAGCCTAATTCTTTCCTCCTCACAGATGCTATCCTTCATACAGAAAGGGAGTTTCCATCAATACTAATTTGATAAAACTCTAATTATTTATAGTAATATTAAGTGAAAAGGTAGAAGAAAGAAAATCGGGAACTAAGAGAATACAGGAGTTTACTCAACAAGGGAATTATTTATTCATAGTTAGTGTTTGATATTTGTCCCAATTCTTCCCTCCCACAGTGTAGAACGCAGCAGGGGAAAAAAATCCTTCTTTGACCCCAGGGCTTCTTAATTCTCTGCATGAATTTGGTTCATGCTTGGCTACAGAACAGAATTGCTCAGCTGTTATTTGATGACCGAAATTCTAAAAGCTGCTCAAAATTTGTCAAACCCAGAAAAGAGTGGCAATTGTGAGCCACTGAGCCCCACTGTGCTCACTGAGAGCCAGGCGTGGCGGCCAGGGCATTACAACCTCTGTGTCTGTAGAACTTTCCATGGACCTCCAGGTGACTGGTGATGTGTTTTTGACCATGGGGTCATATCATGGGCTTATTTTTAAAATGCAAAAATTTGGACGGAGATTTTTAAAAATCAAGGTAAGTCCAGAGTGGAGTTGAAGCAAGAATATCAAGTTTTGGGGCCGGGGAGATGGCTCAGGGGAATAAGCACTTCCCTGGTAAGCGCGAAGGCCTGAGTTCAATCCCCAGTTCTACCAAAAATAAAAGAGAGAGAGAGAGAGAGAGAGAGAGAGAGAGAGAGAGAATATCAAGTTTTGTGAGTCCAGTGTTTTTGCTCAAGCCTCTCGGCCCCCTCTCTGACAGCCACGTCATCAACCTTAGCTCATGGTAGGAAACTTGCTGAATTCAGGAAGATAAACCAGATGGGCTTCTAGCCACATCTTACGTAAGTGTATTAACCTTCCTGCTTCAAGGTTTCCCTGGCCTTTTCTTAGCCAGATAGACAACGAGCAGTAGGAGTACATTGATTATGGTCATTTTTGGTGTCATAGCCTTGTCGCTGAGCCATCTCATCCTGTCATTTCAGGGTATCTACAGCTGCATCCATGGGGTGGCTATCGAGGACCGCCAATCGGTGATGAATTCCCCCACTGCGACGATGAACAACACACACTCCAACATCCTGCGCCTGCTCCGCACAGCCAAGAACATGGCCAACCTGTCTGGTGTTAACGGCTCCCCTCAGAGTGCCCTGGACTTCATTCGCCGGGAGTCATCTGTCTATGACATTTCTGAGCACCGCCGCAGCTTCACCCATTCGGACTGCAAGTCCTACAACAACCCGCCCTGCGAGGAAAACCTCTTCAGCGACTACATCAGCGAGGTGGAGAGAACATTTGGCAACCTGCAGCTGAAGGACAGCAACGTGTACCAAGACCACTATCATCATCACCACCGGCCTCACAGCATCGGTAGCACCAGCTCCATTGACGGGCTCTACGACTGTGACAACCCGCCCTTCACCACCCAGCCGAGGTCCATCAGCAAGAAGCCCCTGGATATCGGCCTGCCCTCCTCCAAACACAGCCAGCTGAGTGACCTGTATGGAAAGTTCTCCTTTAAGAGTGACCGCTACAGTGGTCACGACGATTTGATCCGCTCCGATGTCTCTGACATCTCCACGCACACGGTCACCTATGGCAACATTGAGGGCAACGCAGCCAAGCGCCGCAAGCAACAGTACAAGGACAGCCTGAAGAAGCGGCCAGCCTCTGCAAAGTCCAGGCGGGAGTTCGACGAGATAGAGCTCGCCTACCGTCGCCGACCGCCCCGTTCCCCTGACCACAAGCGCTACTTCAGGGACAAGGAAGGCCTACGGGACTTCTACTTGGATCAGTTTCGAACCAAGGAGAACTCACCTCACTGGGAACATGTGGATCTGACTGACATCTACAAGGAGCGGAACGATGACTTTAAGCGCGACTCTATCAGCGGAGGAGGGCCTTGTACCAACAGGTCTCACCTCAAACATGGGACAGGTGACAAACACGGTGTGGTCAGTGGGGTGCCAGCCCCCTGGGAGAAGAACTTGACCAACGTGGATTGGGAAGACCGGTCCGGGAGCAACTTCTGCCGCAGCTGTCCCTCCAAACTGCACAACTACTCCACCACAGTGGCAGGACAGAACTCGGGTCGGCAGGCATGCATCCGGTGCGAGGCCTGCAAGAAGGCAGGCAACCTGTACGACATCAGTGAGGACAACTCCCTGCAGGAGCTGGACCAGCCGGCAGCCCCCATGGCAGTGACGTCAAATGCTTCCACCACCAAGTACCCTCAGAGCCCAACTAATTCCAAGGCCCAGAAGAAGAACCGCAACAAACTGCGCCGACAGCACTCCTATGACACCTTCGTGGACCTGCAGAAGGAAGAAGCCGCCTTGGCCCCACGCAGCGTGAGCCTGAAAGACAAGGGTCGTTTCATGGATGGGAGCCCCTACGCCCACATGTTTGAGATGCCAGCTGGAGAAAGCACCTTTGCCAACAACAAGCCCTCAGTGCCCACTGCCGGACACCACCACCACAACAACCCCGGCAGCGGCTACATGCTCAGCAAGTCGCTCTACCCTGACCGGGTCACGCAAAACCCTTTCATCCCCACTTTTGGGGACGACCAGTGCTTGCTCCATGGCAGCAAATCCTACTTCTTCAGGCAGCCCACGGTGGCAGGTGCGTCGAAAGCCAGGCCGGACTTCCGGGCCCTTGTCACCAACAAGCCAGTGGTCTCGGCTCTGCATGGGGCTGTGCCAGGCCGTTTCCAGAAAGACCTCTGTATAGGGAACCAGTCCAACCCCTGTGTGCCTAACAACAAAAACCCCAGGGCTTTCAATGGCTCCAGCAATGGGCATGTTTATGAGAAACTTTCTAGTATTGAGTCTGATGTCTGAGTGAGGGAAGAGAGAGGTGAAGGTGGGTATGGGAGGGGTAGGGCTGTGGGTCGTGTGGTGCGCATGTCATGTCACAGAGGGGGTCGGGGATGAACTTGATTCCCACTTGCTCCTTTTGTCTTCTTTTAATTTATTTATGGGATCCTGGAGTTCTGGTTCCTACTGAAGGCAACCCTGGTGACCAGCACCATCTCTCTTCCCTTTTGCAGTCCTCCCTTCCTCCCCACATCTGTCTGCCATTTCTGGTCCCTTGTGAGAGGATGAAGTGGGCCCTCTCAGTGCAGGAGGGTGGAGAGAAGAGAGGAAGCACTCCATGCGAGTGTCTTCCTGGCACAGAAGAGCTCTTTGCCATGCACTTTGAGTGAGGCCAGGAGAGCAGAAAGGGGCCGCAGGAGCACAAGAGTAGCTTTCCCCAAACTGATCCTTCCGTTTAGATGGGAAAGTAGCGTATCCAAGTGATACCAGTTAGCATTCAGCTCGTGAATGAAAAGAAATTTTTGCTGAATTCTTTTTGTATAGATGACATCTGCCTAGGGTTTGTGTGCCAAGCAGAGGGTGCGAGGCCATGTGTGTTTATATATAAGCCAAAAAAAAAAAAAAGAAGATGTTTGCTTTAGCTCCGTGAGACTCTTTAGTGGTGAGCTGGAGTGCGAGGTCATTGGTGGATGAGTGGGTTCCTGAGAAGACTGGAAAGTTCATTTTGACAGTGTTTCGTGTGCATTGGAAGCCAGCATAGGGGGACTGTGAGGGCCTGAATGTCCAGGCACACTGGCATACACCTGCAATGGAGGGCTCCAAATGCGGAGAAGACAACCTTGACTCCTCATATTGTTTCTCTCCTTACCCCTGTGCAGTGTGCTTGCTTTGGCTTATATAGAAACAGAGATGGTCATGTGTTACCTGAACATTGGCTGTCTTTCCCCTTCACCTTCCAGAATAAAGAGAAGAGACCAAAAAACGAAATGAGACAATCCTACAAAATCAGGATATAAAAATTATTTTTTCAGCAATTGCCAGTGTTTTCAACTAGTTTGGACCAAGAACTATTCAGGAAGGCTATAGGGAAACAAAAGCAGCCATGATTCTTTTGCCCACACTTGAGAGCAAAAGATTCTATAAAGTTCTTTTGATCTTTTTAGACCCTCAACAGGCTAAGGTTTGGGGAGTAAGACTTTGAAAGAAGAGGGGAGTCCTATGTGGTAGGATAAGTGAGAGAGGGGGATGTTTTCAATGCTTTGATCCCTTCTTACTTAACCTGGAGCTAGAAAAACAGGCCTGTTCCGCCACCCAGAATTGACAACAGATAAGGGGAAACAGAGAGTAAAAGAAATGAGCCTCATGAGCGCAGCTCAGGAAGCCTGGAGAGAAGGGAAGAGATTTAGAAGTGGGAAGAGCAGACAGGAGTGCTCCTCCCGCCCCCTCTCTGGGCCTGGCTCCCTGGGAGTGTGACTGGAGCCCAGGGTGAACACGCTTGGTAGAGCCCTTCAACCCTCCTGCAGCACCTCTGTTCCCTCTCACATTGTACCATTCAGAAGTAAATACATTCATGGAGGAGAAATGTGCATGTGTGCATGTACAAGTCCAGGGATGAGGGTGTTGGCAGAGATGTGCCCCTTACTTCAAGTTGGAAAATTGAGAAGGAAAAGAATATCTGTCATGGCCAGTCCCATCAGCTGGGGTAGGAGTATTCTGTGGGTCTGTCCCACTGTCCTGCCACCCTCCCCTCAATCAGGGTGACATCCAAAGGTCTGTCTGGAAGCTTGACCACAGGACCGCGTCATTGTGCACAGGATACCTAGACCAGAAAGGTGCTTGTCCTCCTCTGGAAGAAAGCTGCTATGACTCTTCACGTCCACTCTCCAGGGCTGCTCTTTGCCTTCCTGTCCATTCTGCCTCCAGGTCCTTCCTCATTCCCTGCCCTCAAATGCCTCCCCGTCCCCACCTCCTTGAGTTGACCTCAGTATCTTTCATTTTAAAGCCAACGGAAGGCCTTGTAAAGCTCTGCTTTCTTTCTAAAGCAAACATGGGGGCAAGGGGCTGAACCTCTCACAGATTTGGAGAGAGGAGCACGGAGTGCTTTACCTTAGATTCAAGGAAAGACTGAGAGAGAGGACAGAGGGTGTGGGGTGTCTCCAGGAGGAAGAAGGAGGAGGGCCGTAGAAACACTGCTTCACCCTGACTCTGCCAAGAGCCAGGAGCTCAACCCCTCACTCTTCCTCTTACCTCACCCCTTAAAAATACAAAAAAGAAAAAAAAAAAAAAGCCAAACCAACTAACCTAGCGAACAGCAATCTAGAACACAGGGGGCTCTGTCAGTCTCCACTGGAGACCGAAATCAAGATGGTGTTTATTTCATATGTAAATATTTTGTTTTCTAATTAATTTTGTATAAAGTGTTCTCTTGTGAGTATTCAGGGTGTTGGGCTGGAGGGAGTGGGGTGGGGATGGGAATGAGGGGGGAAAAGTGTTTTGTCAGTTTTCCTTTTTCCCTTGGGGAAATTATTTGAATGGTTTTTGCTTCAGGGTGTCTGGAGAAAGTGAATGTGGATGCAAGTCTCAAAAGTGAAAAAGTCAGGGGAAAGGAAATCCTGTCCTTGCCCTTCCACTCTCCCAAGCTGTTGTTACTGCTGTTTAAGAAATGTTCATTCACTTGGGCCTGGGCTTTGCCAGGCTCAGTGTGGCTCTAAGCAGACAGAGGTCTGACTCTTACTTTCTAAGTAGACAATAGGGACCAGCACTCTACAGAGCACAAGCTGGTGGCACCAGAGTTTCCCGTCAGTCCCTAAAGTAGTAGAGGTTCCTAAAAGGGCTTAAATCACAACTGAGGTCAAACTAACTTCCCTTTCCTGGTGTGGCTTCTTAAGAAGCTCATTACTGATGAACCTCTGATATGTAGAGAGCTTTTTCTTCTTAATCTCTGGGCCCTGACCCTGGTCCCCATCCCACTCATAAAAATCAACACTGCAAGCCCACCTGGAAAATATCCGCTAACTCAGCTTTTTGAAGAATGTGCTATCTGGTTACAAAGAGGTGGTGCTGGACATGGATCTTTCATATTCACACACTTCTCTAGAAAAGATGACCAGATTCGCTCAAAGCTCATTGGCTAAGATTCCCTTAGAAACCTTGCTAAAGTTAGTTTTAGAGATAGGAGGGTGAGAATGTCAGGGAGGGTGGTGTCAGTGACTTTATATTTGCCTTCGTCTCATTACTGCCATCAGGAAGGTGCTATTTGCCTTAAGTCAGGTGGTCATAACCTGATCTTGGGTAAACCAGTCAAATAGAATTTCCTTCTTTGGACTGTTGGCTTGGAAAAGGGTGGCAGGCTCTCCCTCCCTCTCTTTACCACGGGATGAAATTTTCCAAACGCACATGCCTAGCATACTGCATTTGTTCCTATTGTCTCATCATGAGAAGCTACCAGCTGGCTCATTTTGCTTTTCTAAACCCTTTATTTGGCCCCAATTGATCATTTTTCTTCAACTGGATGCTTGAATTGAGACCAACTAAGACATTCATGGCCTGCTCAAGAAAGTTTAAGGAAATAGAGCTGAGGCTTGTCGAGTTCTAGATATTACTTAATTCTGAAATAACAAGCCAGTAAAATGCATGAGGAAGAATTCAGCAGTGAGCCCCATGTATACCACAGATGTATATGGACCAAGACCCAATCCATCCAAAACTGTGAGATTCTGTAGATGTCCTCAGGAACACCTAGTGTTCCAGTGTTCTTCAGAATCCATGCTTTCTCTCGTGTGCTCTTTACCTTGTCCTTCCACTGTGGAAGTGGGTTGGTGGGTATGGTCCTGCATCCCAGCATTTCCACCAACCTCAATAATCTAACTCTTGAATTTGCCTGAATCGAGAATGTGCATACCCTTCGGAGTGACCCGTGTACAGTGGACTTTGTTATTTCAAAAGTTGTCACTGTGTGTCCTCAGCCAGGTCTTGGGAAGTATCCCTATCACATATTTCCCTGTCCTGGCCATAGCCACATTGTGACTGGTGGGGAGGGTGTGATCCAAATGATTCCATTAACTGCTGGTGGTGTCAATAGTGCCAAAACGCATGTGTAATGTTATAAAATAGGCATTAATTATACAGTTAATATCACCTACCCACTCCCTCATGGCTATCAGGGGTTGCCCAGGGGAGAATTCTCTGCAGTGTGCTGGTCACCTGCACCTGTCATATCATAGGGTTTCTTGACTTTTTCTTTATTTTGTTTTGTTTTAACAAATTCAAGATTTAGGAACTACCAGATTGTTCAGGTAATAGTTTTTGAGGAAGCTATTTCTGAACTCGCTTTATTTTTTTAATCATTGTCACTCCAAAAAGGGCCCTGTCATTGCTTGACACCTGCGTGTGTCTGTTTGGGCATGTTAGGAATGATTCAGATGTGTGCATAAATGATGGAGCCTCAGTGCTATTGATGGATGCATTAGACGTTTCCAGTACTGTGACCATGCTTTATGTTCACTCTGAGCCCAAAGCCATATAGGAAATGTGGG
>NDGN011503373.1:1405-20437 GCA_002564285.1 Tympanoctomys barrerae
CTCTCTCTCTCTCTCTCTCTCTCTCTCTCTCTCTCTCTCTCCCCCCCACACACACACACACACCCCAGAAGAAAAAGTCCCTAGGATAAAAAGTTATTAATAATATCTAATTACTCCACAAAGAAGTATAATAATAGCACTTAGAAAGTAAGTGTGCAATACTGGAACTCAGGAATGACTAATTGAGGGTGAATTAATTAATCATTTTTTATTTTGTTACCAGTTTGTCATAAACATTATGAGGCCAAATGGGGGCAGTGAAGAAAAGCATGTCTCAAAAGTCACACGAGGAGCCCTGCAGGAGCCCAGGCACTGAGCGCAGGAACAATCCTGGACATGGAAACAAGAGCCCTTTATGAAAGCAGGAAACTGTGGTGAGTACTGATGTATACAGACACGTCAAAGAGATACAATTCCTTTCAGAGAGGACAATCAAACTGATTAATAAAGAAAATTGGTTCTTTGAAATTCATTTGTAAAACATCACATGTACAGATCGCACATTTCTTATTGATGCTAGATAAACTGATGTATTATGTTAAAACTTGGAAGAATGACTAAGATAATAACTTATTATCTTAAAAAACAGGCTATCAAGAATGAGCTCATTTAAGAGTTCTAAGTACTAGTATTTTCTCTTCACAGAAACAGAAATAAAATTCAAATTGGACAGATACTTCCTAATATGATAATCTCATGTTTTCTAGGCAAAATACCTTTGTAAGGCAAATTACATACAGTGTTTTCATTAAAGAGTAACCTTGGACCACTGCCACAAAAGGTATATCCATTTAAACTATCTAGTTTATTGAAAGAATGTCTTTTTTAAAAACTGAGACAAATTTAACAAGATGAAAAGCTGTAATTTAATCCTACCCACAGAGCAAAACAAAAATCATGAGTAATGTAGCATATACTGAGAGATTTCTCCTCAGCTGTCTTTAAGGCATGGTACTTACAGCAGTCTTATCAAATTCAGCCTCAGATGATGTTGGTGACAGAGGACTTATGGGGCTCAGGGATGGAGAACTCTCAGCACTGGAGACATATTCGGGGTCAGGAACATACAAAACCTCCAAGAAAATATCACATAAAGATTCAGTTAAACTGTGATGTTAGTAATCAGAATGTGCGTAATGAGCAAGCACCACTAAAATGTTCTTCAGTAATAAACACAAAAAATAAAAAAGTTCATATTGTAAATACTATTACCATAATAAGCCTAACATGATAAAAATGAAGATTATTCCAAATCAACTGAGACACTTTTGATACGGCGTATTGTCAAGACAAGGTGGGAAACAACAATTCTCAAATAGCAGAGTCCTTTGTTTTGGAGACAAATTGGCAATAGTTAACAAAGTTAAAATGTGTGTATCTGTTTGACTTAGCCATTTCGCTTCTAGGAATTTACCCAAAGAAAGACATACATATAAATATAAATAGAGAGGCATCACAGTACTCAATATACCAATGCTAGCATCAGCATAAGTAGAAACACCGTAAAGCTTACAGCAATTAGTTAAACAAACTATGACACATAGCAACACGGCACATCGTACGTACACATGAGAAAGTGCTGTGTTGAAATGGAACATTTTCAAACTAACAATCAGAATAAGGAAATAAAATTCCTCAAAACATGGTACAATTATTTCTGCAAGTAGAAAATAAATTATAAATTTGAAAAAAGATAACTTACCTTTAAAATGTTGAAATTTTTAATCATATACCTGTGCATAATGCTGCTCTGGACTATTTTTAAAACCAAAGCAATATCTTATTTGAGAGATCAATTTACAATTAGAGATAAAGACACAGAGCCAATATGTTTACAGCACACATAAAATTACACTTCTCAAATCCTCTATTAAATGAAATGGATAGTTTCTCCTTAATGACTCTAAATATCACACATTTAAACAAAGACAATACCTGTCCAGCCACGACTGATCGGGAGAACAACTTATTTAGCTGAACAAGTTCATTGGGTGTTGTATCAAATTTCAGGGCTATGCTATTCAAGGAATCTCTTGATTCAACCTATTTAAAAGGAAAAAATGAATTATTTTAATCTGTCAAAACAGAAAAATTAAATTGTAAAATTTAATGACCAATTAAATTTTGAAAGCAATCTTATATTTGCTGAATAAACAGTATTTTCATCTTGGGACATACCTGTCAAGAAATGCTGTGTGTTGTTAACAAATGATCTTAGCCTATGCTTTATCACGACATATGAGGGTCTCTGACTCAAACTATTTCAAAATATAAACTTATACAAATAACTTTTACTTTAAAAGGCATTAAATAACATAGTATTCCTTTAAGTAGTTTGTAGAATATAAACAACTTCAAGAAACATAATAATTTTACTTTAGTGAGGTATACCTGTATTAAATTCAAAATACTACTTCTAACAATCTTTATGTATATATATTTTATCATTTATGTATGTAAATCAAAAATATTTGAATCAAAACTGAGCTCTGTTTCTGAATCATCACTATAATCTCACAATCACATTTACAGTAATTTTAGCTAATGGGATTTTGTCAATTATCCCAAAAGAAAAGACCACTTGGTAATCAGTGTATTCCACTTGGGTCCATCCTCCTTACCCAAGGCCTTATGACAGCGCTGACCAGAGTAGCACAAAATGTACCTGCATGGCTTTAACACTCAAGGAATGAACCCCTGTATTATTGATGGAAAGCAGACAGAGAAGGTTACATAGAGAATGAAGTACAATCCACAACAGAACCAGGAGGCAGCAGAAGTTCTGAGTGTGGTCAGGCACTTTGCGCTCCAAACATCTAGCAAAGACTTTGCAGTGAAGATTTAAGGTGAGTTTTGAATAAGAGGAAACAACTGGAAGTTTCACAGTAAGGACAATACAAGGTTAAGAGGCACAAAAAAATCACATGCCTGTGGGGTACTATCTCCTCCTCAGCCACCCATCTGAAGCATCTTCATGAAACACAGATTTCAAGGACAGTGACTACCTGGATGGAAATCTCTTAAAAGGCCAGGGCTGAAAGACACTTAGAAT
This sequence comes from Tympanoctomys barrerae, assembly GCA_002564285.1. Lineage (NCBI taxonomy): Eukaryota > Metazoa > Chordata > Mammalia > Rodentia > Octodontidae > Tympanoctomys > Tympanoctomys barrerae. The sequence continues at coordinate 4,458 of NDGN011503373.1, forward strand.
TATGTTGCGGAAGACTCAGAAACCAGGACAAGCAGACATGTGGGTGGTGGGTAAAAATACAGAAAATACAGATTTTCATTAATGGTTCTGGACAACCAAAATTTATCCTAAACACTTGAGGTAATAACCTAGTTTTGCTTCCTTCCATCTGTGCAAACCGATTCATTTATACAATATGCTCATATATACCATCTACTTTATTGAGATAATATAAAAGACCACATTATTTTGCAGTAGTACCTGAAAGTTTTCAAAGTAAACTCATATTAATCACACATTTTATCCTCACAGTGCCCTTTAGAATGATGATAAAGGTAATTTAAAAATCAACAGTTATAAAGCACAGGAATCTGAGAGCTTTAGTGGCACCTTTCAATGCTACATAAGCAATAGGTCCAAGATTAGTGGGATGAAAGAATACATGCACAAAAACCAAATGGATCTCCTGCACCCATTCGGTCTATGGTGTAGCGTGTAAAGAGAGGTGAAGGTGCAAATTTCCAACCAAGATGCACCAGCAAGCACCCAAAGGTTGGATGGAATCGTGAGTCATGGCAGTAAAGTCAGGGGAGCACGTGTGTCAGCACGGCTGATGCGGACTTTAAAGCGATGAGTAACAGACTGGATGGAAGTAAGAAAATCAAGCATTGCCGAAGGATGTAGGAAACAAGGCTTTCTATAATTTGCTAAATATGAGTGCTAGTAGCAATAAGACTCTAGATAGAGGGGCCGGGGAGATGGCTCAGTGGAATAAGCACTTGCCTGGCAAGCGCAAGGGCCTGAGTTCAATCCCCGGTTCCACCAAAAAAAAAAAAAGACTCTAGGTAGGTAAGAACAGAACACCATTTGACCTTAGTTGAAGTCCTCAAGTTCTTCAAGTAACAGAATCAACACCAGCAGAAAGTGAAAAGAAAGGGTGGGAGAGGGTTCAGTGGCAGAAGCACTTGCCTGGCAGGCACAAGTGCAAGGTCCTGAGTTTGATCCCTAAAAAGCAGCAAGGGAGGGACCACCCACATTTGAAATCGAGAAGAGAAGAGCATCCAGTGATACAGAAGAAAGACATAATGACAATGACAGCAGGAGCACAGGGCAGGGAAGGACAATGACAGCCGAGTGGAGCACAACTTGTCTCCAGAATGAAGCAGGGCTCTGAGAAGAGAAGAGAGATGCAGGAGGGGAGGATGTACTGCAAGAATGCTGATAATTTATTCTGAAATTCACAGATGATATAATTACTAAAGTTTAAGAAACCACCACCAATATAAAGAAAATAGAATGTGTAAATCTAGGCTTATCACAGTGGCACTACAGAACCATAAAGAGGAAACTTAAAAGCAACACAGAAAGATTGTTTAGAATTGAACAAAAACAGGGCAAAAGAACACAAGACAACAAATTAACTGTCTTCAAAATGCTGACAGAAAAATAACTGTCAACCTACAAATCTATAGTCAGCTAGATTGCCAAGGAGGGTGCATGAAGATTTTTGAGACATAATCTGATTTTCCAATTATACTCACCGAAGAATATAACCTCAAGAAAAAGAAAGTAAAATGAGAAAAAATGAAGGAAGAACAGGAAGTAGAATCATCTACTCGGCTTGATAAATCAGAAGGGTATCTTAGTGGAAAGTCACAGGAATCTTAGGAAGGAAGTATCTTGCAGCAGTTGTGAGATACACTTTTGATTCCCACCAGCAGTAATTTCACTCTGTACAATTAGGCAGTATACCCACATGTACAAATTTAAGGCTAGATTACTTATAGTACATCTACATTCATACCTTCAGGTTATTTGTGCTATATACAGGTGCTCTAGAAATACACTTGAGCTAAAAGATTCTAGGAGAAACAAACTTGGTGAATATATTCTCATATAAATGTATGTATGATGAGAAATACGCATCATCCTAAGTAAAAAGTCATGTAATTTAAAGATATTAAATTACTTCTCCATAAATCTTTTGTATTTTAGAGAGTACTATAAGAATAGAATACAAAATGGAATTTTACTTAGCTTTAGAAATACATTTCTTTTAGAATTTGGCATGTGGAATTAAAGAATAAAAAAATGAAAAAAGAAATGACCAAATAAAGGCCTCTTAGAATTACTAACAATAAAAATTACCCAAAGGGAGTACAGATTTTTTAACATAAGGCAATTAAGAGTGCTTTCCTTACTCACAGTACAGGTGGAGGGAGTCCTAAATAAGATCATTACCAATGGAAGCCGCTTCTTCAGAAGCAAGTAACTTACAGTGTACTCCACAGCCCCTTTAGGCTTCTGGAAAGACATCCGTCTCCCATCTTTCTTCTCTGAGCATTTCTTTTGGCCAGTGTCTGAAACACAAGGCAAATTCCTATGAATTCATTTGCCTTCCCGAGTAACGTCAACTGAGGAGGACATGCTGGGTAGATATCTAATATGTAGCGTGGCTCATGTCTTAAGATTCCAGCTCAGTGCAAACACAACCAACCGTCAAAGAACTATCTATCCTCCCCTCCTGCTTGTGTGAGAAACTGACTGATACAACTATATACTAATTAGAAGTTAATGGTCACTGAAGCTATTAAAAACTAAGTTATAGACCATTTTTTCTGGTCTATAATGACTATAATAAAGCATTTTAAAAGGCATTTCAAACACTTATTTGAAGATGCATTATTAACCAAAGCCTGAAAAATGTACTAGCCCTCATAGGAGAAAATTCTATTTCTACAAGTCATAAAGACAGAGTATTCTTTGTGCTACATTATCTTCCCAATTTATACACCATGAAGTAAACTAAGGTATTCTATTATACATAAACATAGTTATCACACCTATAATCCTAGCACTCCATAAGGCTGAGGCAGGAGGATTGCAAGCCCGGGCACTGTTTAGCAAGATCCTGTTTCAAAGTTAAAAATAACAAAAGGTATGAGGATGTAGATCAGTGCAAAGACCATGGAGTTTGATCTCCAAAACTGCCCCAAACAAAAACACTTCATTTAATTTCAGATTATGTGCACATTATTTTGCATTTGTTTATCTCATCAAAACATTTTATGTGAATATTTGAATATTTCATTATCAACACTAAGCTACTTATTTCAGTTTAATTTTTTAATTTGGATGATCTCATCTGTATTTCAAGTAATAATGAATTGTACTGAGTTGTTTAAAATAATACTATGTAAGTATTTTTATATTTTTTAAATGAAAATGTTTTTAAAACTAAAAAGCTAGCAAACACACAAAAATGCTGTATTTATTGCTTTTAAAGAAAAATTAGTTCTATTAAAGCTCAAATCACCTTAAAAAACATTCCATTGTTTTCCTTCTACCCTGAACTGACATTTGCACCATGTAAGAGGTTATTTCTATGTGCCTAATTAGCTCAACTGGGGGGAGGTATTAATGAAATTTTCATATGCCTGAGTCCTAGTTAAAAGCCATTTAAAGCTACCTTACTTAACAAACTACCCTAAGACCTCCTGACCATGCAGTCTCTGTGACCAATTACACAGAATTTTCACAAATCCAGTGGTTTTAAAAATCCCTGTTTTTAATCTTCACTAAACTGTAACCTCCCAGTCACTGTCTTGCTTATTCTACAATTTCCGTTCTGCGCCTAAGAGGGACAGACACAGGAAAAGGATCCAATGTGAATGAATGAATGCCCTGAAGCAACCATGCCAACTCCACCTGGGCTCTCATAATCCTTATGAACTGCCCTTAAACTCCACAGAGAAGTAGTAGTCAGAGAATCAGCTCTCCTACACTACAACCCCAGGGAAGAAATGTGTGTGTGTTCATCAGGTCTTTGTACCTTAAACATTTAAAGGATTCATAGAAAAGAAAGGGAAAAATATTTTTTTTAAGGTGAAAAAAAAGACAAAAGATATAGTCAACAAATTCATAAGAGGTTGTAAAAATGGCCCTTGAACGCATTAAAAGATGTTTAATCTCAATCAAACAGTGCAACTCTAGACTACAGGTATTATTTCTCATAGATCAGACTGGTAAAAATTCAAATGTTTAGCATACACAGTTTGGCACATTTCTGGTGAGAATAAATGTTATAATCCTTACAGGGAGGGTTATTTTTGTTTATCAGAATATTCTGATTTTCCCCCTCCATTAAATAGCTTACATTTAAAGTTGTTTTTTTGTTGTTTTGTTTTTTGAGACAGAATCTCATTATGTAGTTCAGGCTGGTCTTGAACTCTATGTAATCCAGATGGGCCTCAAATTTGTGGAGATCCTCTTGCCTCTACCTCCTGAGTGCTGGAACTACAGTTGTGTGCCACCATACCCAGCTATATTTAAAATTCTTATCTGATGAGAAAATAAAACATTAAACTATTTTAAAGTAAATTTAAAGTAGTCATTTATTTGTTACTTCATAAATAGCAGAGAGAGCAAAAAACACTTTCCACATCTTGCAATTTAACTTCTGAAGCAATGCAAAAACAGTAACAGATTGCTTTTAACTAACAGCGCTTCTCTGCTCCACTGATTCTTGCAGTTACAGTTAATCTACATTTACCTTGTCTGATAAAGGTTGATTTCCCCTTTTTTAAAGTGCTTAGAATCAGAACAGTTCAGATTTTTTATTTTGTTTGATACAAAAATATTTATATCTGTTGAAACTGTCCTACCAATTTGATTTGAAACTGTCTCATTGGTATTTGTTTATCAATAAATTATGAGGAAAAAAGAAATATTTATATCAAAGCTCAACATTTTTTGGATATTGGAACAATTTAGAATTCAGATTTTTGGAAATAGACATAGTGAATCCGTAGCCGTTTTTCAAATCATGTTTCACACTATGTCCTGAACACTTAATCATGAACAGTTTGCAACTACTTTATCACTTTTTAGAGCTCACCCTAGAGAATATAATAGTTCAAAGCAATAAAATAATATAGCAAACTCATAAATTTTAAAATTCTAAACAAACTGATATATTCACTTTGGTAATAATTTTATGTATTATAAAATAGTTTAAAATTTTAATTTCCAATATTGTTATTTACAACTGCCAGAATACAATGAAGTAAACCATTTTTCTACTACTCGGAGCACACAATCACATCATCACATGATCTGGGACCTGAAGGTAATCACCACTGTTAGCTAGCCATGTCTCTTTCCTAATTTTAGAAACAGACCAGCAAATAAAAATCTAGATTGGGAGTACAGAGAACAATCCTCTTCTTCCTTACAAAACTGATGTTTAGAAAAACCGTCCAGACTTGTTTGTGGTTTATTTACTAATATAAATAAGTGAATACTATGCATCTAGTCCATGCCAAACATTCCTCTAAGTACTTCACAACCCTATTTCATCCAGTGTGTTGACTCCATGAAATAGGCACCATTATGTCCTTATTTTACAACCAAGGAAACAGGCACAGAAGAGCAGGGCCAATTACACAGGGAAGAAAAGAGCAGGCTGAAATTCACACTCCACCCACGGACTGTGCTCATTAGCTCCTCTATGGTATCAGCTTCATGCAGTTGGAGGATGGCAAGGCACTCACCACTGCATAGCAGTTCCACCAACCAGGGGTAACTTTTGCCTCTCCTGCACTAGGAATATTTGTCAATGCCTGAAGACTTTGTTACCAAACTGGGGATCTTGTGCTTGCCACGCAGGCATTTATGCTGTTGAGCTATCTCCCTGCCCTGACACTGGGGACATGTGATTGGCATCTGGTGGGTAAAGTTAAACCACGGCCACTGCTAAACACTTTCATGTGTATCTCCTATCCATGAAGCTAACTTTTTTTTTTTTTTGCTTATTGTTCAAGTTAGTGATAGAGACAACAATCCCCCACAAATTAATTAGGAGTTATTTGGTTTTCTGTGGGTCTAATTGCTTTCTGTATTTTGAGACCATGTTGTTGGGTTATCTTCTTGAACTCAAATCTTTTCTCAGAATACTTTTTGCCTTAAAAATCTGCTACTAGCTGGGCATGGTGGCCCATCCCTACAATCCCAGCACATAGGAAGCTGAGGCAGAGGACACCACAGTATTGAGATTAGCCTGGGCTACATAGTGAGTTCAAGGCCAGCCTAGACTACATACCAAGGCTCTGTCTCAAAAAGAGCCTACTTGGTCTGATGTTAATAAACCACCTCTCCATGGACTACCATTTGCTTTTCTCTCACCCTTTCTGTGACGTATCTCTAAACAGGTCACATTTGTCTAGTTTTCTATTATCTCCCTTCTTTTTTCTCATCTTTTTTGGATGGTGACTGACCTGTTTCTCATTTCCTTGCCATTAACATAGAAGTTAAATGTTCACAATTCCAGTGGTCATCTGCAGTGACAGCCTCACCTACTGTCTTATCTAGAACATTTAATAACAAGCAGCATTTTAACTACTTCCAGATGATACAAGGATGTTGAAAATTGTCACTGCCAAGACTGATGTAAAATGTTTTATTACATATCCCAATTACACAATCATAAGAAATTTAGGCATTCAACATTTATTTAGTTTTTGTACTCATAGTTATCATTTTTATTGTACTTCTGGGCAATTTCAGGTAACAGGAGTCAGGATAATAGATGTTTTAACACTTTAATGATAAATTTTCAGTTTTTAGTTTCTACATTTTCTGGTAGAAAATCAATGCCATTCTTCAAGGGACATCATTTAAGGAAATAGGATTATTAATTCTCAATGACGTTAAAAGGTTTTCCAATAGAGGCTTGTATGAATGCCTGAATCTATTAACTACAGACCTTTTCTTGAGTTTTTAGTCATTATCTCTTTAATATGCCTGCCCCATTTTTTTCTTCAGAGAATCAAATAAACCCACATTAGAATTTCTCACTGTACTGTGTACTGAACGCTCTCATTATTCATTCGAGATTTTATTAATTTTGGCTATTTTCTTTTCACTTATCTTCTAGCATCTTAATTCCTTCTCTGCTGCCTAGTTTGCTGTAACCAAAATCCTAATTGGAGCGATTATACTTTTTAGTTCTAGAAGAGTTCATTTTTTTTTATACTTTGTATCTCTCCAAAATATTCTAATTAGCTGAAAATTTTCAACATAGTCATTTAAAATCTGAAAACTACACTATCTACAGTGCCTATGGGTCTGATTCTATTGTTTCTGAAATTGTCTTGCCATGTATTTAATTATAGTGTGCTGATCCTGTTAACGAATACACTGAAATTATCACTTGAACTTCAGCTATCATTCTAAAAGTGGATACTCTGGCTACTCGGTTTTCTGGTGTGTGTGTGTGTGTGTGTGTGTGTACGCGCGCATGTGCATGTGTGTATTTTGCTGGAAATCAAACCCAGTGCCCTGAACATACTATGCAAACAGTCTACCTTTGAAGTATACCTTCAGCCTTGGCTTTGTTTTATCTTTACCTAAACAGTAGAGAATTTTCAGGTACAAAGTAAGAGTTTTGCAGAACCACCTCTTACCTGTAGTGGGCCTTACACCATAACTTGTAAAGAGTATATTTAATCTCACAGTTTCTGTTTCTGGAATCTGCTTCCTTTAGGGGGGAAAAAAAACCTCAAAGTGGAAGCCCCACTGCTTAGATTTCTCACTTCCCTTAGGCCCTAATAATACTGGTCATACCAGTTAAGCTTTGTTTGTACTGTAGTAGTACAGATTAAACCCAGGACCTCCATCTGGATCTATATCCACAAACTTTTTCTATTCTATTTTTTTTTTTTCAGATACAGTGTCTTATGTGGCTAAATTGCCTAGACTGGGCTCAAACTTGTGATCCTCATGCCTCAGCCTTCCAAAGTTCTGGGATTACTGGTACTGACCACAATGCCAGGCTACCAGTTAGCTTTCTGATACCCTCATGCCTTTTATTCTCAGCTAGACAGTTCAAATTATCTAGCTTGCTACTACCAAGCTCATAAGTCCTGAAAAAATTTTAAGCAAGGAATTATCAAGGCAGTTTCAGACCTTTAAAAAGAACATTTTGGGTGATAGGCAAAGTAGAAAAGATAGCAAGCCTGGATACCAACATGAAAATATGAAATTTGGTAGGCTGGCCAGATAGCTTAGCAGACAAAAGCACCTGCTTAGGCAGAGCACAGCATGTGTGTAGTACCAGCCCTGCCCCCCTTCCCCCCCCCCAGCTGAGCACCCACCCCAATCCCCCCAGGGGTTGAGACTGGGTGTTGGTGCACATCATTCCAGCACTTGGGAGGCTGAAAACAGGAGAATCACTGAGTTCAATCCACATAGTGAGACCCTGTAGACCCTGTACTAAATACATTTAAAAAAAAATTGGCTTTAATGTACTAAAAGTCTCTTATTATGACATAGTGTATCTTCTAAACTTAAAAGATGTTAGTTATAACTTTTCTGATTAACTGATTCTCTATACTGAGGCATTGAAGGAAAAATTTTCAACTTTTCATTCACTATTGATTTCTTATCTATAATCAAAACAAAGACAAAATAAAGCCTTGCAATTTTCCCTCCATTTTATCTTCCTCTAAATAGTACCCTAACTTTCTTCTCTTAATAGCTCAACTGTTAAAAGCATGAATCCACTTTCACCATCTTCACCACCACTTGCTAACTCAACAGCAGACTGAAATCACTACACCTGCCTTTGCACAAATAAACTGAACCGTGTGTTTGACCCATTTTATGCTACTGAATTTCTGTGAGGCATCAAACTAATTGCTCCAGCACATTCTTCTTCCCTTATCTGGCAGCATCCCACACTTCATTAACATTGACCTTTAGTGCCCCTTCCCTCCAACTCGTCCTTAAATGTTAACATATACCCAGAAGCTTTTTTGGTGGCCTTATGGAAGTAGAAGGGACTAGACATTGAAGGTTCTACAGCCTCGTTACTTAAAATGGAAAATGCGATGAAGAATCCAGGATCCAAATTCTTCAACTAAGTTTTTTATTTGCACTGCCACATTTCAAGTGCTCAATGGCCACATTCAAAGGCTATCACACTGGACATCACAAATACGCTGTCTAGGCTACTGGGACTAGGGTAGTACAAGACCAATCAGTGGACTGATCTAGTAATCACACACCCTTAATCCCAGTACCAGACACTCCAGATTCAATCAACTCTGAAAAAGCTCCATCTATGACCACATGAAGGTAGGATATCTTTAAGAGCACACAAACCATAACCTAGGGTAATATGACTAGCTATCCAGGGCCATGTGCAGCCACAGAGTTGGGAGCTGGACTGGATGATCCAGAATCTTACCTACATAATCTAAAACTTAAAATTTATAATCTAAGTCCTACCTCTGAATTGAAGCAAGCCAGGAGATGGCTGTGTATTTGGATTGTTTTGTCCCACACAGAGCTCATCTTACTAAGCTGAATTTTGGAATTACACCAATGAAATACATCAAAGAATGGTATCTATAAAACAGCCTCTTGAAATTGGAACCTGTATTTGTTAGGAAGGTAACAAGTGTCTTTTCCTTTTTCCTATGTGTTCTTCCCAGTGTTCCATGAGAAATATTTTTCACTTTGTTGTTATCCTAATGTGATGAATAACTTTCTCCTACATTCATAAGCAATAGGGTCATCTATATTTTTAGGGACACTGTGATTTATACCTGACCACATTTTCTTCTTTTCATTGACTGCTAGTAAACAAAAACAAATTTTTGGTCTTCCTCTAGCACCTGTATCTGACCTTAGCACATACTTCTTGGTACAGTACCACGGGCAAACTGATGACCACAATGAAGCTTCTGTAAAATATGACTCGAGCCTCTTGTTTCACCTCACAGTTATGGGTGCCTACAGTCAACTATGATCAAGCAATACTAAAGAAAAGTTCCAGAAATAATAAGTTAAATCTCATGCCATTCTAAGTAGCACAATTAAACTCAAGGCATCTTGTTCCATCCTGCCTTGGAACACTTACTCTACACAGTGTATCCTGGCTATATATGCTACCACCCACATTCATGAAGCAGGGTCAGATCAGCTGGCCCAGGAATGTAGTTCCTGTGTTGAAGGTATCATGATTTTACTTAATAATGGCCCTAATATACAGTTAAAGTAGTCAAAGAGAATGCTGAAACTCAAGTATTGGTTTAGTTATTTTCCATTATTGTCAGTAACAAGAATATAAAGTTCATTTTTGCCTTCAGGTATTATATATTATACGCCTATTAAAGATAGTGAATTTTGAATAACAGTGCATTAGTTGTATATATATAATATATATATATTATATATATATGTATCCAGCACTGATGTAAAGTAAGTTCTATCACAGAATTTATTGTAATAAATGAGTTTGTGATTCAAAATCAATAGAACAGAATTTCCTGTTTTGTTCCTTGAAGCCTGTAAGACTGAACTTTTAAATTCAGTCCTTATATGCCCATTGTCACAAATATTAAGTACTTCAAGAAATATTTTAAGAAATTAACAAGCAAAGGTATCCAAATTTTTTAAAAACCTACTTAAAATTCAAATTTACAAAGTAGAAGTTTCATGGAGATGGCTGCAAATTTGGATTGTTTTGTCCCACACAGAGCTCATCTTACTAAGTTGAATTTTGGAATTACACCACTGAAATACATCAAAGAATGGTATCTTAAAAACAGTCTCATTCAATTTAAGAAATATTATTCAATATTAGTTCTCTGACATGTAAAATAATTCAGATGATACAAATTTAATATATTCCCATCTTACTTCATTTTCCATAAATTCTGTTTACATACACACACACACACACACACACACACACACACACGCATTATAAAACTTCAACAATTTATATCAAAAGTTTATGGCTGCAGGCCTGGCCCATAGCTCAGTTCTTTAAGTGGCTGCTTCAACAAAGCAGTCAGGCTCAGGGTGCTGTGGTTCGATCCCCACAACTCAAGCCAGCCAAACCTGCCCTGAAGGTATTCAGAGCAAAAATATAAAGTTTATGGCTGGTATTAAAAGATCCTGAAAATCCACTGTTTCAGTCCCCACTTCCACTGCTACTATGGACCACTACCACCTTCCTGCTGATGGACGAACAAGGACTAGGATGGGAAAGTGAGTGGACCCTTGGCTACCAGAACTTCTTACAACCTGAAGTTAGAGGAGTTGTGCAAAGACAGGGAGGGCAGGGTTAATGAGAGAGACTACACCCAGGGTTCACTCCAAACCCAACTCTGAAGGGAGCAGAAGACCACAAGAATGTGAGATTGAAAACTTAAGATAAAGATAGCAAGTGTTGAATAACACCGCATTAGCTGCTGAAGGTACATGAAACAAAAATATAAGTAGGGCAGAACTCTTTTACAGGATCCTGTCAACAACTGAGAAAATAGAATTAACAGGAATTTGAAAGAAACTATTTACAGTGAGCTGAAACTCTAGTTAAATCTATAGATCTATTTTTATTTACTACCATATGATCTAGTAAAGTGAATACTTTTAAAGGCAATATAAGTGGGCTATGGTCCCAACCAAAAAACAAGTAATACTTAACAGTACAAAAAACTTTCTGTACCTTCTTAACCCCATCACAGTGTAAGCAGGAGTGAACAATGCACCATGTTCCACTCGTAACTGTTACCAACTAGGCTCAGAACTCAAGGCTTCCCAGTCTTGACCAAGGCTTTCCTAAGGACTTTCTGGTGAGCCAGCAAACCCAAGGACCCACCCTCTGTGTACAGCAAGTCAGCAAGCAGAACACTGACACTCCAGGAAGTGGTTTGTTTGTAGAAAGGATGAGATGATAAACACTTGATCTAGTGTTTTATCTGACCTATCCTTCATCTGTCACTAGTAAAAATGCTTTATTAACATCATTGCTGAGCATGAAACCATGAGGGGCAAGATTGTGGCCCACAAAAGCTGTAGGAGTGGCAGAAGGTGTCTACAGAGAAATCACCACAGTGCTTGGGATTGCTGGGGATTTAAGACAGGGCAACAAACCTGCCATGGTGGCACATGCCTGTAATCCTAGTATTAAGGAGGCTGAGGCAGGACAACCTGTGCTACATAGTGAGCTAAAAGCCACCCTGCCCTGCATAGCGAGACAGTGTCTCAAAAAAGGCAAAAGAAAGAAAGAAGCAGAAAACCTGAGACCAGCTTTATTAAAAACAAACTAAACTAATGCAACACTAGTCGTAGCACAAAAGATAGAAGAAATCTTTCAAAAACGACAGAAACTCATTCTGCAGACAGTAAGTAATACAAGGGGTAACCCCTATAGCCAAACCCACCAGAGGCAACTGCCATGAACAGGGTTCTTACTAAAAGCAAGGGCTGGCTAAGCCTTTAAGTATAACTATCTACTATTTACAAAAGCGAGGAAAATTTTTGGGGTGCATTCCCATTATCCCAGCTACTGAGGAGACTGAGGCAGGAGGATCAAGTTCAAAGCCAGCTTGGTCAATTTAACAAAAACCTTTTCTCAAAATACAAAATATAATAAAAAGGGCAGACCAAATTAAAGCGCCTGCAGGTGCAGGGGCCTGGTAGTGCCGGCCCAGCCCCGGGGGCACACTGAGAAGGCAATTGAGATAGGACACAGTGGCTCACACCGTAATCCCAGCTCTTGGGAGAATGTAAGCAGGCAGTAGTGAGACCCTGAACACCCTGTAGACCCGTCCCTAAAATACGAAATAATGATGATGATAATAATAAGAGAGTCGGGGATGTAGCAAATTCCAGGTTCAATCCCCAGAATTAAAAGATAAAAACAAAAACAAACAAACAAACAAAAAAAAAACCCTAAGGAAGCCATACTTATTCCAACTACCAAAGAGGGCAATCAAATAATGACTACCACACTTATTTCTTGAACTGCCTGCAGAGCTCTATATTATACCATCCTGGACATAGTGTTTTTACACGGAATGCTCTCTTATGGCTAGGCTGGTTTCGCCGCCAGGGAGCAAGCTCTGGAGCTGAGAACCTGAGCTGCCATGCAACTCAAGCCGGCCTGCACACAGCCTACGCAGGCCTAGAGACGCGAGTCGTCGGAGGGGGACCTTCTGGACGGTAAAGCTAGGGCACAGCCGCCGTCCTAAAAGCGTCCCGCGCTGCGCTGTGACATCACAAGACCTCTGTGACCCGGCGGAACTTCGGGGGTCAACACGGAAAAGAACGCGCCGCGCCGCCCAGGAACGCAGGAGCTGCTCGGCGCGCAGCCCAGAGCCGCGGGAGTCCGCACGCCGCGCGGCGAGGCAGCCACAGCCCTGCCCTCCCTCCCTCCCTCCCGGTCGGCGCCCTCCGGACTGTCCACTCGGCCCGAGCGTCACCGGCCACTGTCCTCCGCCCAGCTGCGAACGCCCGAGAACGCCCGGCCCCGGGCCACAGCTGCCGCAGCGCCGAAGCAGGCGCGCACTCCACGGACCCGCTCGGAACTCGCTGGGGCACGGGGCACACGCGGGCGTCGCCCCCGCTGCTCGGCTTCGGCAGTCACGGTCCACACCGCGGGCTCCGAGCGCGCAGGTACGCTCTACCCCGCGCGGTCCCCACGCCCGCGGGCTCCGGGCAAACAGCACGGTCCACATCGCCGGCTGCAGGCTCGGAGCGGTCTACACCCGCGGCGCCCGCCCTCCCCGCGGGCGGCGGCGGCGGGTAAACTCGCACCCTGCCGGTCGGCCCCGCGCGCGGGAAAACTCGTCCCCACAGAACTGCCGCGGCCTCCGGGTCCCGGCCGCGCGGCCGTCCCGTCGCGGGAGCGGGTCCGACGGGGCGGGCGGGGCCAGGGGCGCGCGGGCGGAAGAGGCGCGGAGGGAGAGCGGAGTCACTGAGCGGCGAGGGAAGGGCGGGCGCTCACCCGGGGCCTCGGGGCGCTCGTCCCGCGTCGCCGGTCCCCAGGGCCCCCACAGGCGCGAGGCCGACCCCCGCAGCAGGCGCTTCCCGGTGCGCGCCGCCAGCGACTCCATGCCTGACCAACCGAGCCGGACAGGAAGGCGCCCTGACTGGCCGAAGGGCGGACGGCGCCGGCCGGGGCGGGGCCTGGGACGAGCAGGGCGGGGCCTGAGCCGTAGGACGGGCCTGGAGGGCCCTGAGGAGTGGGCGGGAACTCGGAAGTGGGGCGGGGTCTAGCCGCCCTGAGGGGCGGGGCGGGGCCTGAGCCAACTGATCGGCAGAGGGCCCTGAGGAGTGGGCGGGAACTCAGAAGCGGGGCGAGGCCTAGCCGACCTGAAGGGCGGGGCGGGGCCTGAGCCAACTGACGGGCTGAGGGCCCTGAGGAGTGGGCGGGAACTCGGAAGCGGGGCGAGGCCCAGCCGACCTGAGGGGCGGGGCGGGGCCTCAGCCAACTGACGGGCTGAGGGCCCTGGGGGAGTGGGCGGGAACTCGGGAGCGGGGCGGGGCCTAGCCGGGCCTGAGGGGCGGGGCGGCCTGACGGATGGGGAAGTGCAAGACCGGAGGAACCAGGCCTGAGGGGCGGGGGCTTGGGGGCGGGACCTTGGGGGCGGGGCGGCCGGCCGGCGCTCCCGGGAGCGTGGGCCGCGAGGGGGGGGGCGGGGCGCAGGTGGAACTCCCGCGCGAGGCGTCTACACGGACCCGCCCGCCTGGCCCGGAACAGCGCCTTCCTGAGGCTGAGGGCGCGGCGCTCGGCAGCTCGTCCGCACGTCCGCACGTCCCCACGCCCGCCGCCCCACTCGGCCTGCCCCGCGCCCGTCAGCCTCGGACGCCCCCTCAGGGCCGGCTGCTCAGCCCGCGCGCCCCGGAGCCGCCCGCCCCGCACCCGAGAGGGCCCTGGAGCCCGGAGGCCCTCTGGGTGGACGGAGCTTCCGCGTGCTCCGGGATTTCCGCGGCTGAAGCCCGCGCCTGGTTTCCTAAATTGAAGCGCTTTTTCTGAGAATTTTGTATCTTCTAGGGATTTGCTAGTTTTTCATGAACGTACCATCTTTTAAAGTTTTTTTTATAACATTAAAATTTCGCTTTTACATCCAACCTTGGCAGAAGCCCGCGGCTAGCTTTGTCTCTTTCTAGCTCTTCGAGGGCCACCGCTGCTGGCGAAAATTGTATCATCTTGATAACAGCGCTTTGCAGATTTTGATTTAAACTGGGCTGAGCAGGAATGCCTGCCTCTGAAAGCCCTTAGGCATCAGTCAGCTTGCCTTTCAGTCCCCCACGTGGTTGTCTGGTTGTCACATTCTGCAGAAGTACCAAAGGGGTCCTCCTCCCTCCTGGCCCTCACCTCCGTGGCCCTCGCCTCCGTGGCCCTCGCCTCTGTGGCGCACCTCTGCTCCTGGTTTGGCCTCACACCTGAGCCTGACCCGAGCTAGGGTCCTCTGTGCCTTCCTTTCTCTCTGCCTGCACAACAGCGGCTTTCCTGTTACCCAACCTGTATAGTCACATAACCTGTCGCTCTTGAAACAGAAGTTTCCTTCTATGCCACCTCTGCAAGCAAAAGCTACTTTTTGCTTTATTTTTAAAGCAGCTTTATTGCTGTATAATTTACACACCATAAAATTCACCTGGTAGTGCACAAGTGCAGTCACTGCCTTGAGCATTCACACTGTCTGAAGGAAATCTCTTAGCCGCGTGTGGTCACCTCAGCTGCCTTCCTGCAGCCCAGGCCGCCGGAACCTCCTGTCTGCCTGTGGATTTGCTTTTATAGACGCTTCCTACTGGTGCAGTCCTGCGGGGTTGGGCCTTTGCAGTCTGGCTGCTTCACTTCTCTGAGGATTTCCATACTGTACATGTGCTGGCACTTCATTTTTCCTGCCAAATAACGTTCCATAGATGTGTCACGTTTATTCGTAGGTTGGCAGCCACCTGAATTGTTCCTGTTTTACGGATGCGAGGAAACATGCGGTGAGGGTCTTTGTAGCTAAGATGTTTTGCTGACATGCTTCACTCAAGTGTATATGCATAGCAGTATAACTGGGCCTGTACCTCATCTACAGATTCAACAATTCCCTGGTAAGGCTGTAGCAGCTTTCTCTGCATATATAGAAAATCTCTTCCTTTTGCAAAGAGCCTTTCTTTTCTTTTCTTTTTTTTTTTTTTTTTTTTTTTTT
>NDGN011503374.1:7646-26846 GCA_002564285.1 Tympanoctomys barrerae
GAGAGAGAGAGAGAGACAGAGACAGAGAGAGAGAGAGAGAGAGAGAGAGAGAGAGAGAGAGACAGTGTGTGTATGTGTGTGTGTGTGTATGTGTGTATGTGCAGCACATACTACTGGATTTTTGGTTTTCAGATTTTTTAAGTAATATAAATACAAGTGTTTGTAGAAGAAGTCTAATTGGTGCTTACCTCTTTGGAGCTGTGAATGTTTTGAAAGCAGTTCTCCAGAGTGGGCACTGGAAACTAGACTCTTGCCAAAACTGAACAGCCCTCCTGCGGTCCTTTGGTTTTATGACAACTACAGTCTGTTAGAGTGATCCCTCAGCTAAGCATCATAAAATGAAATTAGTTGTCACCCCAGCCTGCTTTATTCTTTTTTTGTTTAGATAAGTAAAGTTATCTGTTGAGACACGCACTTCACTGGCTTTCTGCTTGTACCTTGTGAAGCTTTACAGTTCTATGGAGATACTTCAAGAAGTTCCACGAATACTTGAATTAAATAACATAATTTAAGACACTTTAAAAGTTACAATGGGCTGGGAATAGAGCTCACTGGCACAAGTGGCTGCCTGGCAAGAACAAGGTCTTGAGTTCAATTCCAAATATCAACAAAAGAAAATGTACAAGAGGAGATAAAAAGAAATTGAATATAGCAAAACTGACATATTGAAAACAACATATAAATAAATACATGCCTTCAATTTTCCTCATATTTTTGTGCTATTCTTCTTTCTCATGAATATTTATATCTTTTACAATATTTTGGAAACTATTCTGAATAAAGATGTCAGTAGCCCTGCTCTGTGTTTCTTTTTTTCTTTGTTTTGAAGCTCAAATTACATGGGTTTGTACAAATGGATACAGACATGAAGAACATAAAAATGTATGCATGAGAAACTAATAATGGTAAAGATTATGCAAATTAGCTTGGCATATAGGACACTCATTAGTTCATACAATAATTATGTGAAATAATATTTTAAGCAACTGCTACTTTTCAGCAGCACTCTAGGCTCTGGAGATGTAGAAGTAAATAGGCTTTGATTTCATGGACCTTGAATGTTGATGGAAGATAAGACAAAAAAAAATCAAGATAATAGTATATTTTAAAAGTGAACAGGTTAAAGGACCTAGAAAAGTGTCTGCAATTAGTTGATGATCTGAGGAGGGGATTAATTCACCTTATGGTACAGCATTCAGAGAAGTACATGTGTGTGAGCCCTAAATGAGGGCCCTGCTAACTAAGAGCCAGCAAGGACAATGGTGTGATGAAGCTAAGGCAGCAAGGCTAAGGGAAAGAGAGGAGCTCAGAGAACTCTGCAGGGACAGCAATGACAGCAGGGGATTGTGGGATGAAGGATAACAATGAAGTAGCAGCTACCTGTGGAAATTAGAATGCGTTCAGTGCACAGAACCCAGACAGAGGTCATGCCAGGACACACTGGGAAACACAGAACCACTTTTATTTGAAAGAATTAAGATTTTTAATGATTTACTTGGGAAGTTATTTCAAATTAAGGGTAATGCATACACACTGAATGTCATTTTCATCTCCTTTTATTGTTTCAGAACTCAGTGTTATTTTATGAAAATATCTTCAGTTTGAGAGTTTAAAATATAATATATCTTACAATCATTAACACCATTTAGAATTTGAATAATATAGAATTTGGAAATGCTATAATTCTTCAGAAAAACATTGAGAATAAGACAGGAATTATATTCATCCACCAAGAAAATAAATCATTAAACTCTCTTGATATGTTTCCCCTTAGTGTGATATAAGTACTTAATTAATGAAAGAGAATACAACTAGTAAGCCAAGGGAGAGCACAGTTAATGTTCTATGCTTTGATTTAAAATTGAGATTGATGATTACTTTTTTCCAGTATAATAGGATATTATAAAATCAATTTAATTAAATGTACTATGATTCAAAAAACATGAGTACTTACACACAGACTAAAAATCAAGACAAAATTTGATTTTGATATTTCACTTCTTGCACATAATAAAGAAAGAATGCATTTTTAGTTTAAAAAATCATTGACAATGGTTTAAAAGGCAAATCCACTCATAAAATTATTTGATATTAAATTAACTCTTCCTAAAAATATGACTTTATGTAAATATGACATATAAATTTATATAAAACTAGATTTTTATTATATAAATAAAATCTAGCGATTTGTTCCATTATAATTTAATCTTTTTAGATTCCTTATAGCAGTAACAATAATGTAGTTAAAAATGTAATGGTCTTATTACCAAGTAATACCTTTGTAGAATATTTGTATACTAATAGACTATATGGAAAATAAATTATGCTTAGCTTTTTATTTTAGTTTTGTTTGAAATTATATTTGAACTGAAGAATAAATTCAATATCATATGCTATAGTAAGCATAATGAGAGAAAAACTGAGCACTTTCAGTAAATTGTAAAACAATAGACAGAAAATCAATAATGATACAAGAGCTCTGAACACATAATCAACCAAATTAATCTAATAAGTATACTGATTAATTGAACAGAAGAGAGACTGCAGAGGTAGTCCCATAAAAATATGCACAATTTACTCTTAACAAAGATAATTCAATAGATAAAGGATAGTCATCAATAAAAGATATTGGAATATTTGTATGTCCATAAGTAATAAAACAAGTTACATGAAAATCAATTCAATATGGGTCATATATGTAACTGAAATTAAGAACATAAAATTTCTAAAAGAAAGTACAGAAAATGTTCCATAAACTTTCTGAAGCAAAGAGTTTTATATACAACAATTGAAGAATGATGCATGATAGAAAAAAAATTGGGAAATTGGATTTTATGAAGATAAAGCATCATTTACTAGACAAGAACAGGGGAGTAAGGGGAAGAAGTGGTACAATGAAAGATGATGAGGGGTAGATATAAACAACACATTATGTGCATGTGTAAAGATACCATATGGATGAAAATGTCATGGAAAATTAATATGCCCTAATAAAATACATGAAATATAAAATATTTTATCAATAATATGTGCTGCTAAGAGAGTAAAAAAAAACATATATAGGTCTGTATGACATGGTTACAAATCACATGAAGTAATAAATCCTGTAAGAACAAGATACATTCTGAGAGGTACAGCATGAGGCACATATATCATAGTGCAAGTGTGAGTGAGGGTGCTGGGATAAACCTAGATGATGTGCGGCCTCCTATACATGTAGGATGCATAACACAGCCTGTTGTTCCTAGGCTAGAAACCTCTGTATTGTATTACCCTATTGATTACTGAAGGTGTTGTACCACAACGGCAAGCATTTTGTATCTAAATATAGAAAAGGAACAGTAAAATGATAGTGCAAAAGACACAAATGACACTCCCATATAGAAAACTGACCATGAATGGATCTCACAGGAAGGCAGTTGCTCTGCATGATCAGTGAGTGACAGTGGCATAAACAAGACAACCTTGGTCGTGACCAGACATGGCTGTTGACACTGGACACATAGGCTGTGCTCTATGCTATATCTGCAGACAAAACTGTGCTTCTTTCAATTATAAATTAAAAGTAGCTTACTGCAACATTTTTGCCTTATGAACCTTCAAATATTTTAATACTTTGACTCTTGTAATAACTTTTTTATTGTTATCATTATTTTAATTAATTAATTTTTAATTTATTTTTTACCATAATTTTATTGATAAATAGCAATGAGATAGTTTCAAATCAAATTGGCAAGAAGTAATATAAGTAATATCTTGTAATAACTTTTTGCTTAAAAGCAAACACCGTTGAAATATACTTATTGTCTGCATGTTCTTCTATAAGATTTGTCCTATTTTTAAATCATTTATTTAAATTTTTGAAGTTTCTTTGTTGAAAAACATGTGAGAACCACACATAGCCGCTTCTGTTTGCCGGATTCCACATGACCAGCGTCACTGTCTCCCACACCCCAACTTTCCCACTAGGTCTTTAAGGCAGCGCTACACGCAGCTGCCATTTCCTGGGAGAACAGGCCTTCTTCTGAAGCACCTCTGCTAGAGGCTGCTTCAAAATTAACATTTTTTTTTATAAATAGAAGAATTACAGTCCAAAATACCAACTAAAGTTGCATGTAGCTCTTAGGCAGATACAGGGACGGGAGTTCGTTCCCTGTCATGCTGTGCTGTCCGCACCCCCAGGCATGCTGAAGCAGCAACTGACGCTGGGAGTGGTGACTGCCCCTGTGTTCCCAGTGCTTGGGAGGGTGAAAACAGGAGGATCACTACAAGTCCCATCTATGTAATGAAACCCTGTACTAAATACATAAGAAGTCCCGAGTAGTAGGTAAAGTAACATAGTTGCTTACTATAATTATCAAGCATTATGCGCTGTATGTAAATGTACATACTGATTTTATAGGACTGGCATAGTTGACAGCAGAATCTCCATAAACACTTCAAAGCTGCATTCCATGGCGGCATTATGATAGCTATTATGTTAACAGATGACAAGAATTTCCCAGATCCATCATAACCTTATATGTGTGGCCCATCATTGACCAAACCATTATACACGACTATAGATGAAGATAACATACTTTTATCTAGTATATGTAAAAATTTCTCAGTACTCAACAGTAAGAACTCTACCCAATTTACAAAATCAGTGGAATATCTAAATAGTTTACAAGACAGGCTATGCAAATGCAAATCAAACATGAAAATAATTTTCAACATCATTAGTCACCATTAAATAAAATAAAAACCTTAATGAGTAACCTAAACATAGGTAAAAACACTAACTATATCTTAATTGTCACAGAAAATGTAGTGCATTCATATAATACAATATGACTTATTGATCAGGAATTCTTAGTTACTGTGTGAAATATTGTATGTTATATGAATATATGTATATTTATGCATCAAGTACAATATTGTGTATGTTTAATTAAAAAAACCCATATTTCTGTGGGAAAGAAGCCAGTTACAAAATATGATATAATATATAATACTATTTTATTATGTGCTCAAAAAGACAAAACTATAGTATGATTAAGAGTACAGTGGGAGGAAGAGTACAGTGGGAGGGCTGGTGAGATGGTTCAGTGGTCTAAAGCACCTACTTGGAGCAAGCTTAGCAGGGCACAGGGACCACGGTTCAATCCCCCAGCAGCACATGCCAGCCAGCCCCGCCCTCTGGTGTGCTCAGCTGGCCACACACACACACACACACACACACACACACACACAAATAAATAATTAAAAAAAGAAAGAGTACAATAGGAGGAGCCAGGGAGACAGCTCAGTAGAGTAAGTGCTTGCCTGGCAAGTGCAAGGGCCTCCGTTCAATCCCCGGTTCAACCAAAAAGAAAAAAACAAGAAAGTACAGTGGAGGGTAGCCACAAGTTAGGTGTGTGGGGTGGCTATGGGGTTCTGGTGGGGGGGCATGTTATGAATCCTGATTTCAGTAGTAATACAGGGTTTGCACACTCACATGGATGTACGCACATAAACACACAAAAAGACATTTACACATATATGAATAGTAAAGATCATATAGACTATGAATACCAAATCCTGGTAAGTATGTGGGAGCCACTGCAGTTCCCTGGCATTGTTGGTGAAAATACAAAGTGGTCCAGCCGTCAACATTCTATCTCCTCAGTAGTAAAGCAAGGGGAATAATAACTAGTATCCAGACCCACAAGTACTTAACCATTTCAGTTATTATATGCAGCAATAGTAAGAAAAATAGAGACATGACTGCAAGCCATCATCCAGTGACCAGATCCCCAGGGGATGCTGAAATCAGTGGCAAATAACAGAGGAGGACAAAGATGATACTTGAATCTTATGAAAGCATCTTCCCCAAGACACTCATTAATAGCAAAGGAAAAATGACTGTATAGTGGAGAAGTCCTGAGGACAACATCTTAACTAAATAATTAAGGTTTGAACTGCAGCACAAAACACATTAAGTTACACATGAGCTAGCACATTGAAAAGGGCAAACATTTCTTTGTACTCTTGCCAAAAAGAAAACACAAATCACTGTAAATTATGAAAATACAGTAGAAATACTTAAAGTTTGTTATATTCTGACCAGAAAATTTTAAAAGAATCAAGATCCTGAGAGAAGGAAAAGAATGAAGATCAAGAAAATGTGAAAAAAAAGTGTAGGCTCCTAGATTATATCTTTATTATTATTATTATTATTATTATTATTATTATTTTGGAGGAACCGGGGATTGAACTCAGATCCTTGCACTTGCCAGTCAAGCGCCTATCCTACTGAGCCAGCTCCCCAGTCCCCCTAGATTATATCTTATCATAGAAAAAATGGCATTTAAAAAATGCTGCAAATCAAGTAGTCTCTACTTAATATTGGTGTATTAATGCTAATCTTTTTCTTTTTTTTTTCAGATACTGGAAATCGAACTCAGGACCTTCCATTTGCTAAACAGGTGCTGCACCACAGAGCTACATCCATGGCCTCTCAATGCTGGTCTTTTAGTATTATTGATCACTGTGCCATGATTAATGATGATATTGATATTACAGCAAGATGGGTGAAGAGATGGAGACTCTACGGCATTGTCAAGTTTTTCTGTTACTCTGAAATCAGTTTCAAAAAAATTCTAAAAGAATAATAAGCATAATGATATGGGGGAAATAATATGTAATGCCCAGCCTGCCATATGTCAGATACTCCTAGTTCATTCTCCCCAAATTCAAAAAATAAAATCCAAAGAACAATGGAGGTTAAGAATCGGAAACTTTATTGAGAGAGAGAGAAAGAGCTCCTGAGAGGCAGGAGAGGACCCAAAGGTGGGTTACCTCAGACCCCACTTCATAAATGAAATTTAATAGAACAAAATCATGAGGTGTGAATAATGTGGCCCAAAACTATGATCAATCAATAAGATAACAAGCATAGCCACTTAAGTATGTTGAGCAAGGGGGAAGCAGCTCACATAAGTGTGCATGGAAAGAAAAAGGGCCTTTTATGAAGAGATGAGTCAGGAGGTCTTGGTTACCCATCTAAGTGGCTTATGTCTACACAGACTTTATTGGACCAATAATGCCAATTATAATTATTTCTTATTTCTTGGGAAGGCATGTAGGCCTGGTCATTCTTTCTTTATCTCGAGTCCTGGTTTTCAGTGAATGTACCTCCAGCCACAGCTGCGATATGTTCTCTTCCTTTGCATTGACTCCCTTAAGGTCCAGCCCTGTCTGATAGTCTATAATTTTTCTACCTAACTTAAATATCTGCAATAATAACAATAGATGCTATTATTTTGAATTAAAAGGAATCCACAAAGCAAGGCATGGCAGGATGGAGGGAAAGAAAGAGAGCAAAAGCGAGAATGAGAGCAAGAGAGAGAAAGAATATAAATGAATAAATCTTAGGTGACCTAACTGTCAACTTAATACATCTTTGAGGCTATAAAAAATAAATACTGTTCCTGTTCAAGTTAGCATTAAGGTAGTAGATTACTATTATTACCCAAAACCAACTTTAACACCATTTTAAAATCATGAACTGGTCATCTACCAGCACTTCAGCCCCAGGCTTGCTCCCCAAGTGCAATAGCCTTTGAAGGAACCAAACAAGCATGCTATTAGTTTAACTTTCCTTTATATTTGCTTGTCTATAGGAGTTCTCTATAATTCTAAAATTCACCATATAACACATATTTCTAAATTGGGTTTGTTTTATAAGCCTGTATACTGAATTTTAGCACTCTCAAATTTGATATTTGAGCTTTGTCACTTATAAACAAATATAAATAGAAGCTGTGATTCATAGAATTCCAGTATGCTGAAGTAGGCCACACACTGTACTCTCAGAATCTTCATAATTACTTAAGGCCTCTTGTGAAGCTACACTACCACAGAGCTGAGCTCGCTGTCCGCTGCCCAAGCCTCTGATGCCTGCATGCCTTGGCCTCTGAAGTGCACCAATTATGCAAGATAGTGAGGTGGTGCTGATGGGTCAAATGCACTATTTGAAGGTCATACTCATCCCGAGGTTTAGCAATTCTGCCTTCAGCTTCTGAAAAGCTGTGCACAGATGGGTGGTACTCTTCTGAGTCTGAATGTTGAGAGAAAATCTTGCTTCTCTCATAAACAAGGGACGTTATGGAGTGGGTTAGGGTAGAGTCTTCNATGGAGTGGGTTAGGCTAGAGTCTTCACAGTGATGTAGACAGCTTTGGGCAACTTGGGGAAAATGCCTCTCAATTTCATCACCCAAAAAGTAATGATTTTCTGATAGCATTGTTTTGGTGGTTAAATAAACTATTGGAATAATGTCAGACATATAGTATGATGTATAATTATATAGAGATATATGTATATGTGTGTATGTATACATACATATGTACTAAATTAATTATTGTTAATTGAAAACTAGCATTGAATTGAGCAGAGACCCAGGGTACACAAATAATCACATATCTATAGAGTTTATCCTTATTTCACCTTAAACATACACACCTACTGAATGAATTGAAGTACTAAAAATAAAAGGATGTCAAGAAAATGGTCTAGTTTGAAAAACAAACACCGAGGAGAGCAGAGCAGGCCAGTGGCACTTGGGTGAAGTGACTGGAAGCTCCTCCCTCGGGCCACCAGCTTTCCTGCCATCAGTGCTGGTGCTCAGGCTCTGCTCTCCCTAAAGGAGCCTGGAAGTTCCTGGCTGTGCCACATCCTGGGCTCTGCTCTCTCATGTAGGTCACAGGCAGTAATCAGCCACCTGGTGTGGCTAACACAGGTGAATTAATTCGCTGCAAATGTGACATCTTCCTGACCATGCCTGCCACTCAGAGCAGCTGCGTGAAACTGACACAAAACTACAGGAAGGAACTCTGTAGGCATATTTATTTTCAGTGGAAGAAATATACAGGAATATACCTCTGCTTTCCTCCCAACTTAAAGATGTAGGGAAATTAACTTTTTAACCTAAGTTCTCTTGAAGATATAAGAGATGAGCATATTGGAAAATGGTAGCACTCTGTAATCTTTTAACCTCTTTGGGAGCAATGCCAGCTTTTCCTTCCTCAACAGCTCATTAAAATTTAATAGATTCTATTGATAGATTTCATTACCAGGTTGTCACATCAATTGGCTTTCTAAAGAAATAAAACTCCTATAAAACTGGGCAAGTAGCTAACCACATCAAAAGAAAGCAATATCCTTCTGACTTTCAACATTATTACTTTTTTGCCTAAGGTTTGACTTCTGCCCTTCGAAATACCTGTCTGCACTGTACATGGATTTCTCTTATCACTTAAAAAGTCAATATCTTTATCAAATAAGAAAAGATACCAAAAATATGAAAGAAAGCACTGCTTCCTGTCATCATGAATTATCTTGTGAAATTTAGTTGGCCTAAAAGAGTTATCTACAAAAAAAAATAAGTGAGTTTTTAAAATAAACAATAAGTACATAATTCTAAATTTTCTCACTTGGATGTGTTTAATAAACATGATTAAAATTATTAGGTCCAGAGCTGTGGCAATCCATTTTACTTTGTTAGAAAAACAAAACAAAAAAAGAAACAAACAAATTAGAAACTATTACCTACAGAAAACAAAAAGTGTTATACAGAGACTTATAAATGAGATCTTTGTAGCAATTGGTTCATTAAACATACATTATGTATGTAGTCAAATGTCATTTAATGATGTGTGTGTATTACAATAGGCACTACACATTTGGGTGATCTTACCATTTTGTGACTATCAGGGTGTATATTTACACAAAGATGGATATAGTAATGCTAGGTAGCATCATACATGGAGCAACGGTCATATATGCAACTTACAATTAACTGAAATATCAATGGTTACTTGACTGTATAATTTAAGACACATTTGAAACACTGAATGCTTCCACTGCCTATGTTTTATACCATTTTCCCAAATAATTAATTCCTATATGTGCCATAAAATCATAATTCAATATTCTTGCTTGGGGTTTTAAAGTTGAGTTACTTATTAAATGTTTTTAAAATTAGAAATACTACTTTATATTGATACTTTATTTTGCTTTTTATTCTGCCAGGAATTATTTAAGATTCCATATAACATCTCTTTTTCTGACTATAGAATTTGGTTTTAGTAAGTTTTATACTTTGGGCCAGCTAATGATGAGCTTTCTTTTATTCCAGAAAAGTTTATATTCAACGTTAATTTGCAAAGAATATTTTTCTGGATATAGAATTATGAGTTAACAAGTTTCCTTATTTCATTCCTTGAACATATTTTCCAGTATGCAGTACTTATTACAGAAAGTCATAGATACTCTATCATTTACTGAATATGTAATGGGTCTTACAGTTTTCAGAAATATCAGAAATACAAATAGAATAAGCATTGTTTGCTTGTTGGTCCACATGTAATTTTTTATGTCCATTTAATTCTTTTGTTCAGTTTTCAGTTTTCCAGTGCAAGTATAGAAGAGAATTCATTTGAGAGGAAGTTCACTCACACTGAGATATGACTATTTTTAAATGTATTTAGGACAGGATCTACAGAATCTCACTACACAGATAGGACTCATAGAGGTTCTTCTGCTTTCAGCCTTCCAAGCAATGGGATTACAGGCATGTGCCACCATGCCCAGTCTATATATGACTCTCCACTGAGTGCTGTGGGTGACCCTGAAGAGATGCTACTGCAGTGGATTGGTGCTTGAGCATGTGCATGCCCTGTGAGAGGCCTTGGGAGTATTATGCCGTAAGTGTTTAATTCTATGCATATATGGTCTAATGCTTGGCAAAGACTCAAGAACTGTTAAAGAGATTTGCAGAACAATTTTCAGCACCGTGTCCTCTTCTCCCAAGCTCTGTGCTACACTTCCATCTGACTCAGACTCCCAAACCTCTGATCTCCATCTCACAGTTTGTTTCTGCTTAGGTCCTTTAAATTTCCTCCCTTGCATTAGTGATTGAGAAATTGTATCCAGTCAATAAAACAAGAGGATTTTATCTCTCTCGTTGTTTGTATTCCATTTTTCAAAAATCACCATCTTTATTGTCTGTTGTCCAATATTTCGAAATGGATTCATCTATTTTGTTAAATTTCTAGTTGCTTGAGATGGAAAATTCTGTCCTTGTTTCTCCTTCAGGGATAGTAGCAGAACTTTGCTATGTAAGATTCAATCTTGGAAACTAAATTAGAGACCTGCATTAGAGATTATATCGATGTGATCTTATATCTAACAATAAAAAGGAGGTCTGAGATAGTGAAAAAAAAAACATGACATTTATAGTCTTCTACATCTGGAGTTGAATGTTGTTTGCGATAAAAAGAGCAAGTTACTTAACCTTTTCACCATTTATTTCTTAATGTTCTAAGACCTACATCATATTGTTATTTTGAGGATTTATTGAGGTATTAGGATTACATCTTCATATGTCATTACTTGCAGTCTTATATAAAATTAAATAAAACATTTTACTTAAATTTTTTGTGCTAATATGAATTTTAATTGAAATTTGAATAATTTAATTCACTTTCGTAAAGCCTCACTTTAAGTACAAATGACAAGGAAATAATCTGATGTTTGTCATATGTCAGACTTCATTTATTACACACTCTACTACATTTAATAAATCAAGCACCAAATCCCCCAGCTTAGTGGTTTGTCAACTATGGAGCAAAATGCTTTCATTTTCTATTTGTTACATATGTACTTAAGCTTAATTTTCACATTATATATTATCTAAATAATAAACTATTTCAATGTGTTATGCTACCATTTGCTTTCCTGAAGGACTGACATGTTTTTATGAATACAAAAGTTTTGTTTATCTTATCTATTATACACTCTGTCTTTTGAACCACTTTAGGATGAAAATGACAAAGATGGACAATAAAACCAGGATAACAGCAGAAATAAAATATGATATTAAAGACATTTCTTAATTTGATCACTAATGTTACTGCCTTTCCATAGTCTCTATTTCCCTATGTTGAGGGAAAAGAACTGCCAGACATAATGGTTTCCAAGAGTCCATAAGAAAACATTTTGATACAAGAAAGCTAGGGAAACTTTGGTAACTAAAGGGTGTGCATCATGGCTTAAATGAGCCAGTCACTGATCTACCATGGGCTACAGATGTAAGAGTTTTTGAAAATAGTGTCTTGAAAAATGAACTTCTACCTTCATGAAGATGAGTCCTTAAATCTAACAGTTATATAGAACTTACTATGTCATAACTAGTTTTATATGTGCAGTATAGTAGCACACTTATGCACCACAGCAGCATTCTATCAGCCTGAAATAGATCACTATGATGAAACATGGACACTGCTGGCTTTGCAAGAGGAGAGGCTTACTTAGCTTGCTGTTCCAGAGGTTCATGGAAGGGCTGCTTTCTGAGGAGGGCTGTCTGCACTGTCTCCACATTATGTCGGCTGACGAAAGTGGAAGCATGGGTCAGAGGAAGTGATCCCATCTGAAACCAGGAAAGATGAAAAGTAAAGTCTTATGCTCTTTTTTCAAGATAATGCCCAGTTGACCAGAGGGCCACTCACTAGACTACACCCCTTAAAGGCCATCAACACTCAGGAGTCCTGCTCTCCAGACCAACCTTTGAGCATAATGAACTCGCAAAGGACACTCAAACCATACCCAAACCCTACCAAAACCTGAGGGCAGTGTAGCACCATTTTTTCGCATAGACACCAAGGGACAGAGAGGTTATGAAACTTGCGCCAAGCCTTAGAATTAATTATAGGTAGACCTGTAATCAAAACTTAGTATATAAAACATCAAATTTCATATTCTTTCACTTGCAAGATTGGGTTTATGGAAAGATAGTCCAAATAAAGTATTAAGATGTGTAATGTTCTACATAAGTCTACTATGTTGTGTTAATCTATAATATGAATTTTTAAGTTTTTTTTTTTTTGTGTGTGTGTGTGTGTGTGTGTGTGTGTGTGTGTGTGCATGGTCTCACTTCAGCTCGGGGTCTCACTTGCAGCTCTGACTCGTAGTGATCCTCCTGATTTTTGCCTCCCTAGTGCTAAGATTACAGGTGTGTGCCACCACACCCGAACTCCATTGCAGGCTCAGCACATCCGGGGTGGGGCCGGTGTGGCATGGAGTACCAGGGATAGAAGCACCTGGTCCCTGAGCTTACCTAAGCAAGCGCTCAGTCCACTGAGCTGTATCGCTGGCCCTTATAATATGATTTTTAAATAGAACAAGGAAGTGAAATGATGGAGCTGGGCAATGTGTGGGCGTGTGTAGGGGATTCTGCTTTAGAGAAAATGCCTAGAAGTACTTCATGGGAAAAGCAGTTCCTGCATAAGTTCATCCAAATATATATCATCTTTGTGGTTAAGTCGACTAAAATAATAAAGATTCCAAGTTAATATACGCATTAGTACAACATATTTGTTTAATTTACGATGTGATCCTTAAATAATCACTATCAATCATTGCTTATTAAAACTGGAAAACATTAAAATTTCTAATAAATGCAAGAATTGGATAATAATTTATGATTGAAGTTAACAGCCTATTTTCTTGTTTGTAGGTGACTAGCATATTCTATTGTGATCAACTGGTCGTAAATGTGAGTGTGATTGATCACTACAAACTGTGCACTAATAATGATTAATTATGCTGATTAAATATGCTGTTGATCTTTGCAACTATTTAGATTGGCATGACTGGGAAAAGTTAACATAAATGCAGTAATGTGCTGATGAATCTTATTACTTAAACCTACTGTTCTGCATGTTAATCTCACTAATATGTTTTGTATAGCTTTAAATAGCTCATTAATAAATTGATGCTGAATCCAGTTTCTTATAAAATGACTTAGAAGAAAACATGATTTGACTCACAGTGAATGATGCTTTTTGAAGAAAAAAATGTGTTATTTCATAAAGATCCACAGACTTTTTTGTACCTGATAGGTATCCTGCTAGGATATATTCATATTATTCCTTAAATCAGTTAGCTTGTAGAAACATATTCTTGCCTTTAAAACTTGCAAAGAATATTTGAATGTTTTTGATAGTGTGATCTTTGTAATGGTAATGTCATCAGCACTGGAGAAGAAAGGTCACTGAGCTGATAGATTTACGCAGGACTTCGTCACCCCACCCTATTGACATTTGGGATGAACCACCCTTTATTATGGGAGAGTTGTCCTGAGCATTGTAAGACATTTAATATCACTTTCTCTCTGTCCACTGAAACTGTAGAACCTGCTCAATCATCTCTCTTGTTGTAATCACAAAATAATTTTCTAGTCTTTACTAAATGTCTTCTGAGAGAGGAAAATCATCTCTTGCTGAGAACCAGTGGTATTGCATATATTTCCTTTACTAATAGATTTTATTGATAATAATAAATAACATCTACTAAGCACACATTAAATAACAAGTACTTTGACACAAGCTGAATAGGTATCATTTGATTCAACTATCTCTTCTACAATATGAGAAAGACAGGGCTGATGCTCATTTTAGCAGTGAGAGAACTGAGCCTCCTACTCCTTGAGTAGGACCTGCACAGCGAAAGCCACATGACTGATGGATGGACAGGACATGGGGTCTGGGAGTCACCTCTGCTTTCACAATTGTATTCCTGCCTGACTGTCTGCACTGACCTCATTTTCCCAAAGTTTGACTTGGAAGTGGCTTCAGAGAACTAAAAGATCTACATATAAAAGGAGAAATGCATTAGCTAATGCAAACTGCTGTCCTTTATAGAGATCCAGGGAAGTGTGATATGTGGCATTCAGAATACACAAAACAAACTCTACAACATTGCTCCTCCTCTGAGGGCCTGGGAATGTGCCTTTCAGTGGCAGGGTTTGCTGCTGGATCCAGCTAGGAGCAGGATGGTGTGAACAGAAAGGGTACTCACATGGCTTCTCGGCCCTCAGGGCTGAAACAGTGCCATTGAGAGAAAAGAATTGAGCAGAGCAGAAAAATAAAACCTTCCCGTAGAGTGTCTGCTAAACCTACCAAATAACAGCATAAAATAAAGATGCACTGGGTGTGCTTTACCAGGAGACACATTAATTAAAAAGCGAAAGATTTATCGCTTTTTAAGAAGAGATACCAGAGTATCACATTAAAAACAAAAGTGAGATAAAGCCAATTTATTTGTAATTTTAATAACAATGTCCTTCTAAATAAAAGTATTTGACAACAGGAGCTCATTTATTAGTACCAAGAGCACTTGAAAAGGTAGATCTCACATCTATCCTGCAAAAAATTTTCACACAATGGAGATTCCCTTATTTAACAATAATCATTTCCTTCATTATAGAAAACTGACAGTTTAAAACCTCCATCTTTTACAATTTTCTTGTGATACATACAACTGCAAACTAAATCTTTTCATTGATGTAATGCTTGCATATGCTAGTGAATGTGCTGTATGAATCATAACAAGAATGAAGTTGAACCAAAGCACTGAATGCATCAAAACAAGCTGTACTCGTAATCACTGTGTAAATGCATGAGGTGCTCAAGTAGGAGAGGCATAGGCCTCTGACATAGCCACCTTGAGATTAGCAGGTCAAATTTGAAACCAGTAGGTAGAGGAGGAAAAAGGACTCCTTTAATACAGTTTAATTCATATACAATGGTGACAGTACATTTAGGAAAGAAAGATGATTGCTTTTTAATATTATTTGTAAGAAGTTGATATCTCAATTAATTTCATATTGAGGCAATCAAATGACCAGAAACTTAGCAGACTGAGCAATATGTATTTACTATGTCTGTTGTGGTAGGGCAAGATGAGCCTGCAGTGCAGGTGGTGGAGTGGACTCCGTTCTTATCAAGGACTTAACAAAGAGAAGCTCTAGACTTTCTCAGGCTGCTGGAAGCATGAAATTCCTTTCTCAGTGTTTCTGAGGTTTCATGTTCTTGATACCTTGTGGGCAGGGACCGTTTTCAGCTCCTAGGTATTGCTTACATTTTCTCGATACGTCCTGTCTGTAGCCTTCTCAATTACGGTAGCTTTGTTCTGCAAAATCCCAAGATGAAAGAAATCTCTATACTACATACTTGCATACAAATATGCATGCAGGCCCATGTAAGTGAAGATTTATATTGGCATGAACATAGATACAGATATGGATGTAAATATATGTCCATGGGTATCCATAGGTAGATTATCATTATTGTGTAATTATAGGCACCATAAAAATTTAATAATGATTGACATTAGATCATCTTTGATGTGGTTTGTTATTGTCAAGCATTTCACAGACACAGTTTATTTGCAAGGTAAGGAGATTATTATGAGTTAGGATTAATTCTAAATTCTGCCTACTAAAATGATGAAAAGTAACATACAAAAAGTAGTGTGTTTTAATGTGAATTCTTTAAATAAAAATGTATGCTTTATATTTAGAGCATATTTATAACATGTATAGTTGTGCAGATTATACATTTAGATGTATATCACAGAAGAAGAGAGAAAGGAGCCTATTAATTCATAATGAACCCTCCTCCCAGTAATGCAGGCTGAGTACTTCCACAACCTGCAGTTAGCACGCTGGACAATGAAAAGCTAGAGGAGTGATTCCAGGTGAGGCAGAAAACCAGTGTCTGAGCTCAAGCTCTTGGGCCTGCAAAGTACTCTCACCAATGCTTTTGTTTCAGCAGAGTCTCCAGTTGACTGTGTGTAGTTAAC
Source organism: Tympanoctomys barrerae (assembly GCA_002564285.1). Lineage (NCBI taxonomy): Eukaryota > Metazoa > Chordata > Mammalia > Rodentia > Octodontidae > Tympanoctomys > Tympanoctomys barrerae. The sequence continues at coordinate 24,313 of NDGN011503374.1, forward strand.
ATTGCAGGGTAGTGTGCATTACTCAGCAAAACTATTCAAGTGTTGATGACATCCAGAAGCCCTTCCACAGACACATTCATAATATTTGACTAGGTACAAGGACTTGGACCCCATGGCTCAATCCACCTGACAAAGAAGGTTGACTGTCAGCTGCTTCAGTGGTTAAGCTTGGGTTACTGGCATGGAGCCCATTCAGAGGACTGTGGAGCCCACTTCTCAGTGTCATGGACTTGGGACTTGGTTACTGTTTGTTTTCCCCCACTCTTGCTTCCACTCTGGAACTGTTCTTCAGCTCTGCTTCCTGGCTACAATGAACAAAACACTTTGCTTTCCAGGCCACTCCTCCAGACAGAGCCAGCTACATAAGGACTGACTCTTCTTAAAACATGAGCCGACTGAACCTGAAACGATCTAGAAATGAATTTAGTTGGTTAATGCCCAACAAGCTCCTTGCTCCAAATTAGACTAACCAGAGTGCTTTAACTCTCAGTTACTGCTCATCTGGCTGTCCATGAATCCATAGATCTGGGTTGTGATCCGACTGCATCATGGGACTGATGTAGAACTAACTTTCTCTTCAGGTATCCGACAGTGTTCTCAGAGGCAGATGCCCAGGGTGATTTTTTTAAAACTTACTTTCTGTTTTTTTTTTTTTATCAGTATGTCAAACTTAAGTTTTGTTTCTCATACAGAGCTCTGAAAGTCAAAGATTGTAAACTGGACTGTTAACAGGTTTACATAAGTTATATCGTTTCAATTTCGTACTTGTAAATTGCCCTAGTTAAGATCTTAACCTATAGTACCCTGAGAGTTAAAGGAATACACATTTAGAAAGAACTTTTTTAAAAAGTCAATTACTTTACCATGTAAAATTGCTGTAAATAATAACATGTACAGATTCTCTGTTCAGATATTCAGTTGTAAACTTAAGACTGTTGTGTATCTATTGCTTTCATATGAAATAATGCTGCAAAAATAAGAAGGAACCTTGTTTAACTGGAAAAAAACCATGAGCTAAATTGAATCTCTTTTCCTTTAGGTTTTGGTGTCAGGTACTGTGTCCAGAAAAAGAAAAGCTGAGGAATGCAACTGCCATGGATCTGTTAGAATAAAGTGCTCCCTATGTACATCTTCTGCCGCAGTGAATTTAAAACTTAAAATGAAAAACAAAGAAACTACCAAAAATAAAGACATAGAAGCAGGAAATGTGCATTTAAAATTTAAAAAATGTATTTTTATTGCTCCTTATGATGGGATTTCCTAAACATTTCCTAACATTTGCATGTACTTTACAGTAAACTTTTTCACTACCAATCAGACATTTGTGGCAGTTTCAACAAGTGACAATGTAACATTTCCAGGTCTCTTTGCAAGAGAGACAGGACTTTAGAAAGTTGTTTTGCATAAGAAAAAAAAACTTTGCTCCACTTTTAAAAAATGTAGCTTATGTGATACTCATAACTATGTCTTCAAATGTAAGATGCAACAGCATCATGTTCCCTAAAGCCTAATAAGTAAGCTGTTATATTTATACTCAGCTTATGGGAATGTGTACACTCTTTTGGATTTAGCTTAACTTGATTTTATCACTATATGACATTAACATTGCATAAGTGAAATATCCCTTAAGAAGAACTGAATATCTTAGTAATTTTCAGAGTATAACTTTTAAAGCAACTTTTAAATTCTAATAATTATACTTTATGCAACCACCATTGTACGCTATAGTGTATTAAGAGGAATGGAAATGCAGCCTATTTTAGAAAGTATTTCTCTTATTTCTAAGTATTTCTCTTATTTCTAAGCCAATTATAACATTAACACATCAGTTGTTTCACATTTTTGGAAAATAATAATTTCTGTGTTTAAGTGCCTAGTAATGGTGATTTACTGTGAGCACCATATATAACAAGTTACCACAATAGAAATTTATTTCCTTACAGATGTAGAAGCTAGAAAGCCAAAATCAACTTGAAGAAGTTTTTGCTCATTCTGGAGCTCTGAAACAGCAGTGGTGAACTACGTTGTGGGGTCAGCAGCGGGCACACACAGCCTGCCTTGTCAGCAGGTGAGCCAAATTGCCCCAGCTGCTGCACACTGGATGGTTCAGGCTTAACCACAGTGTGTAAGTGGGTTTTGGACTGCAGTTTGAGCACTTGCCTCTACAAGGTTCCCCATCAACTTGGTACAGGTTCCAGCCCATTTTCCTCTGCTGTATTCTGGTGGCTGGGGGGAGTGTTGGCCTTCCTTGGCTTGTGGAGCTCTCTAGTGGGTCATTGTCTCAATACTGTCTTCTCTTTTACGCTTTTCTATATCTGAAATATTGTTCTCATTTTTCTTATAAAGACATGAGTCCAAGACTTTAAAATGTACCCCAAATCCAGAAAGGTCCACTCTCAATACTGTATTATATCATGTGATACCATATGTCTAAATAAGGTCACATTCACAGGAATCAGTATTTAGAATTTGAATATATATGGTTAACCTCTTGTTAAAAATATGGTCAGCAGTACGATGGCCAGTAATATCAA
>NDGN011503391.1:285-10789 GCA_002564285.1 Tympanoctomys barrerae
TAAGTGCTTCCCTGGCAAGCGCAAGGGCCTGAGTTCAATCCCTGGTTCCACCAAAAAAAAAGAGAGTTGAAAACAAAGTGGGAATAGGAACACATAACAAGAAGGCCTAAAATAGCACTTGTCTAAATAGGAAGCAAGGTTCCGATGTCTTCCCTTAGCAAATCCTTAAGCCCTCTGTCCTGGGCAGCAAGCTCCTCCCTTCTCAGGGCCCTCAGGGGCCTCAGCCCACATCTACCCTCCTCTCCATACCTTTGTGAAACATCAGAAGGCTGTTGTCCACCCAGTGGACCCTGGCCAGGCCACTGCAGTCACTTCAAGGCAGGCTGCCACCTTCCGCCTTGACAGCTCTACTTGCAGGGAGCAAAAATGGATGTGTTGGGGCAGGTGTCACAGCCCAGGAAGCTGAGACTGGCACAAGGGGGAGGACAGGGAAACCTGTGTTGCTGCATCTGCTATGAAAAGTAAGAATAGCATTTTTTGGGAAATCTTTTCCACTGAAACATTTTGGCAGTTCTCAATGAGATCTGAGAAAAGTGTTAGTTTCTATTTATTGTATGGCAAGCAGTAACAAGTAAGGCCCTGTGCACTGCTTTGCATTTAAAATAGCTTCATGATGTTTGTCTCACATGGTATATTTTTCTAAAACTAAGCCTCCTTGAACCTTATCTTGAAGTACAGTAATAATTTAAATGGTACATTAACTTTCCATCACTGCAATGAAATATCCAAAATAATCATCTCATGATGAGGAAAGGTTTGTTTTGACTCAGTTTTGGAGGTACAGTCCATGAAGGTTTTGGATCTGTGGTGGCACGTCATGGTGGGAGCATGTGGCCAAGCCAAACTGTGCACCATATGGCCAGGAAGCCAGAGAGGAAGGGGCAGTGCCCCACAGCCCCTTTCGAGGGTCCAGATGAGGTGACCCCAAGGCCTCCTGCCAGACCCCACCTCTTAAGAGCTCCTACTGTTAGCACTGCTCTAGGGCCAAGTCTTTAACACATGGGCTTTGGGGGACACTCCGCACCCAAAATGTAGCAGAGGACATAGTAGATATGGTGGTAGTGCTTTTTTCCAGCCCTCACTTACGCTAGGCAAATGCTCTACCACTGAGCTACAAGCCCAGTGCTACCATTTCCTCAGAGCGACCAATTATTCTATCCCCTTAGAGACCTCTGAATCTTTCCCTCAATAATAGGTTCCCTCCAGCACCTATTATTCGTTAATTGAATTCCAGATCAAATTATTTATTCGGCTGTACTTGGGACTGAATCTAGGGCCTCTGCCCTGAGCTACAAACCCAGCCCCTTTTGTTTTGAGACAGCATCTTGCTAAGTTGCCCAGGCTGTGACTGAACTTGGAATCCTCCTGCTTCGGCCTTGTGGAGCGCTGGGAGGACAGCCCCCACACCCAGCTTCTAGATGGGTAACTTACAGATCTCAATTTTTTTAGACTTAGTTACTGGCATATAACTGTGTTCCTCTGCAGTCTCACAAATTGATTTCCTTGATTTTTTTTGTGCATACTGGAGCTCATGTTGCTGTTTTTTATGGCCTCTTCTAGATCTGACTGGGTAAGAAACAACTACCAGTGAGCCTGGAGAGATTCTGAGCAGACATTTTCTGATTTGCCTCCTCCAAACCCTTGTTCTCTATGGGACAAACTCGTAAACTGTGTGTCACCCTCAACCCTCAGAACCTGGTTCTCAGCTTCTGGTTGTTTTCCGGGGTGATGCCAGGAACCCTGCCATGGGGGCACCTTCACCCAGTCCTGCAGCATCAAGCTGTAGTCTTCCTAGGATGCTGCAGTTGCTGCTCTCGGGTGTTAGGGATCAGCCTGGGGTAGAGGGCATGGGGAGCCCTCGGGGGCTCACATCTCTCCCCAGAGGAAATCCCACACTAGTGGCCTGCCTTCCCCCAAGCTGAACCCCTGCTGAGCCTCTTCAAGGCATCTGTTGTTGTTTGTCTTTTGCTGGAACTTGTGCTGAGCAGGAAGTTCCCATTCTGGCCCCCTGCTGACGTCACTCTGAAGTTATTTTTAAACGAATAAAATATTTTAAGTTTCTGTTTTATGCCTGACCCTGGAGACCTTTGCTCCCTTCTGTCCCATAAATGACCTCTTTTCCTCTTTGGCCCACTGTGAAATCATAATCCCTCTGACTCCCAGGTATAACCAAGTACCAGAACTGTTTTTTTAAAAATGCGTACAAAATTAGCATTAAAAAAATAAATTATTTTAAGTCTGAAATAATGAAGAACAAGCATACAAACTTGTAAAAGGACAAAAATTAGAAGGCGAATGACACAAGACCCTGCGTTCTTCCGGCTCACCACACAGGCTTGTGCATACACACGTTAAAGACACTCCACTAACATTCTCAAGAAAAACAAGAGCTGCATCTGCGACATTTCTAAGTGCTACAGCTTCTGAAAGCATCCAGTTTTTTCTAAAATCATTTCACTAAAATTATACCAGTGATGATTTCCTATGCTATATTTTGAAAGTCGCAACATACAATTAAGTGACATTCTCGTTAGACATAACTTTCACAAAACAGAAAATCAATTCATTTTATATTCTTTCACTCATATTTCACTCCCTTTTCAATAAGGGCAAATAAAACATGTGTTTCAGAAATAAAGTATCCCAACTTTTATCTATAATTTGTTCAAAACTTCAGAAACCCAGTAAGCATGTGATTATTTTAAACAATAAAAATAATTATTTGGGAAGGACCTTACAATGTCTTTTGGCCTGATTTAATCCATGATGTAACTACTAGGAGAAGCTAGCAATGTGGCACACTGAAAGAGCTCCTACAGACTAAAGAGAGACCCGAAGTACCCCTTATCCAGAGGCAAAATCACGACTGTTCACTCAACTGTGCAGGGAACTTCTTCCTCCCTGTACTTGAGCTCCTGTGGTTCACTGATTCAACCTACTCCAAAATGAGTGGTATTTAACATTTCAAAAAGTTCTTTCAGATCCAAGTGAACACATTCCACAGATTGGGAAAATTCTAACTGGAGAGGGTAAATAACTTGTCCAGAGTTACGGTGCCAGAGAGGAATACACCCAGGATATGGAACCAGAACTCCTGATGCTTAGCTATGTCCTTCTGGTAACAGAATACATTCTCTAGGGTCAGATTCTATTTAACTTATAGCCATTTGATTACAGATATTAGAGTCTCAATATAAATCAGCACATATATTCCACTTAAATCAAAACTCTTATTCACATGAACATGTTCATCACCTGACTGGGTTTTGGGTGTGGACATAAAGTAAACACCGTAGTGGGGCAAATACCATTACTGTAAAGATATTTCATCCGAGCTTAGAGCATGTTATGGTTTGTGTTGAGTTGTCCCCCAAAGCTTCATACAGTTATGGTTTGTGATTAATTCATGATCCAGTGCTGGGGTTACGGGTGTGAGTGCTCCCCGCACCGGGCCTGGGGCGGGTATCCTGAATGCAACATAAGGGAGAAGACTTGCTTTCTGTTGCCGCTACTCCTCCACTTTGCTCTTGCTGTTCTGCTGTTTTCCACTACACGAACTGCTGCCCTCTGCCATGTGCCAGTCTGCCTTGAAGCCAACTAAGTATGGACTGAAACCTCCACCAACTGTGAACTAAATGAACCTTCCCTTTCTTAATTTGGGGTGTTGGGCATTTGGTCCCAGCAACGACAGAAGTAAACAAGACAGAGCAACAACGTTTAGATTCTGTGAACAGGACACCGGGCAGGCCCCACAGAGGCACGCCTGGTCCTCTCCTCCCGACGCTGGGCACGCAGCTGCGCCGTCCCAGCAGAAGAGCTCTACACGCAGTGCGCAAGCATGGAGCCTGCTCGCCGTACACAAGGGACGCAAGCCTGCGCATGGCATTCCTGAGGGACACGGTCACCACAAGGACACTGTACGATCAGGACAGTTAGTGTTTCAAGAGGTCCCCACTAAGAGGAGACAGGCAGGCCATCTGAAGTTACAGACCTTCAAGGCAACATATAGGCATCATATAAGAAATCATGAAACCATAAAAAATATATATTGAATTTTCTTACTAGAAAATTGTTTACTGAATAAAAGAAGGCAGTAAAAAGTGACACTGCGTATAAAACTCCTGTTTTAAGCTGGACTGAAAAACTATAGTTAGCTTTCTCCATGACAAGGTGGTACAGAAAACAAGCCCAGACAGTGTGCACTGTGTCTAACTCCCTTGTTACCTAGGACACGAGTCTGTGGCCACAGTCACACCGAGACTTCCCAGAGCAGATTCTGTAGCCACCGACAATGCCTGCTCCAAAGCACTTTGCAAAAGCAGCACAGGAAACTGGGAAGCCTGAGCCCACACTGGGGGCAGGCAGGTGGGGCATCTTCAGGATGTTGGTCCTGCTGCATCCTCAGGAGCCCAGCCCAGTGATCCGCACAGGCTGGCCTTGGTCCCACAAGAGAGCTTATATATAAGCTGCACGCATGCTTCCGGGTCTCGCAGGATCACTACAGAAAGTCTTCTGAATTTTCCTTTTCTTAAAACAACAGGACACCAGGGGACTAAAGGCAAGGCTTGCACACCTGAGGGGAGGGCTAGTGCTAGGCCTCATCCCCAGCTTGTTTGCTTTGAGGCAGGGCCTCAGTAAGTTGCCAGGAATGGCCTCAGACCTGTGATCCTCCTGCCTCAGTTTCATCAGTAGTTAGGATTACCAGTGTGTACCACCTTACCCAGTAAGAAAATACTTACTTTAAAAAAATAAAAGGATGGCATGGGTGGCACATGCCTGTAATTGCAGTACTTGGATGGCTGAGGCTGGAGGATCACAAGACTATGAGGCCAACCTGAATACATAATTATCTCAAAAACAAAAAAACAAACAAACAAAGTCAAGAAATTACTTTCAGGCATGATATATGGCTGAAAATGGAACACTAGATGAATGGTAGTATTAACATGACATAATCCAAAGTATTTTAAGTAAAATATTGCTTAAATAACTAAGCAAAGTAGTAAGTGTTCATTTAGAGCTCATAAGAAAATTTCAAGTACATGTCCACCCTGTCCAGTCCACGCCGCACTTTCCTGCTCGCACCTCCCCACAGGTCACCACGCTGTATTCCAGTGACTAACAGGTAGTAACTTTTCCCTTCACTTCAAATTGATGACTCAGACTGGTCCGATAACGTAAGGACTTTTGGTTTGTGATCCATGGGGCTGTCGACTGGCACCTGCAAAAAGAACCAGAATATAACAGATGCACAGCACCTGGCGAATGCTACTTTAACAGACTAGCAGCTGACTCAGAAAAGAAAAAAGCTGACTACCTAAGAACGGTCTCACCCTCCACATCGCTTCTCCCGGTAGTATAATGGTAACAGTAACCACTACTTACGGCCTTCACCTCAGCATTAACAATGCCAATATTTATGTTGTGTCTTCTCAGATCAGACTTGATTAAGGCTGAAACAGAATCATAAAGGGAGTTACCAAGAATTGTTACATCTTTTTCATAAGCAGCAGTCTTCTTTGGGCATTATCAAATTGAACATACTATAAAGCCATATTTAATAGCATCTCTGTAGCCTAGAGCAGACATCCCTCTAGGACTACCTTAACTAGCAAGTCATTCATAGTGAACAAACAGGCCTTCTTTTCACTAGCGGATGCCGGAAGGAGAGATCAGCATGTAACAGCTGTAACCGTACGACCAGTTGTGACAGTGCAGATAAATACAAGGTATAGTGGGCACGTGGGAGACAAAAGCATCTCTGCCAGCCAAGGGCCTCAAGAAGGCTTGGCAGACACTGAGGCCAGAGCCACACCTCAGACCCATCCCTCAGGCAGCACCACGTGACAGCAAGGTGACACTCAGCAAGGAGAGCAGCAGCTGCAGTGCAGAGTGGTGGTCACGCTGCTACGAGGTGGGAAGTACCCAACTGGGAAGTGTGATGCGGTGGGCAGGTGTGGGGCACTTCAGAGTCAAACATGTAAGATTTAGGGATTTGTGATGGCCGAATGTGAACTCAGCCTGGGATACACGGGTCATGAGGACACTCAAGTCGGAAGGTATGACTGGACGTACAGGCCAGAAATATAAAGGAGGTCAAGGTCTGCAGATACAGACTTGGAAGTTACTAGTGTTGAAGTACTTGTGTAAGAGCCACAGATGGATCCAAAAGAATATAAAGTGAGAAGACCTAAGTTTGTGGGCAGTAAACAAGCCATTAACTCAAAGTAGAAACAAAGATGAAAGTCGGCAGAACATGAGTCGGACACATACCACCAGTGGGTGAAGTCAGTGGAGACATGTTAACACAGGACGCATCATGCAGTTCCACCCATGTTAAAATGACATGCCTTTATTCTCTTTAATGGCTGAACAAAATCCCACTGTGTATAGGCACATTTTCTTTGTCCATTCACCTACCCTGATGGAAATACTGAATCAGTATTTTGGGTACTTTGTGAATGAAGGCAATTTTTTTTTATATACTGATTTCTTTTGGATATGTACTTAGTGAGACTTATGGATAATATAGTAGCTTTATTTTTAGTTTGAGAACACTACATTTTGTTCCATTATAGTTATACTAATTCATACTTCAATAATAGAAGAGAGTTCTCTTTTCCCCACACCTTGCCATCACTGTTTGCTTTATCATTTTTGTTAACAGCTATTGTAATCGAGGTACGAAGAATCTCATTGAGGGTCTAATTTCTGTTGCCCTTATGATTAGTAATGTTAAGCATTTTTCCATATACTTTGCCATTTATCTTCTTTTGACAAATAACTCATCATATGCACATTTTTCATCATTTGTTATTTTGCTGTGGAATTCTTTTTAGTTTCTTCTGCCTCCAATCTTGTCAGGTAGTTTTAAATATTTCCTTTTATTCTGTAGGGTGTCTCTTTGCTATTTACTCTATTTTGTAGCTTTTTAGCAATCTCACTTGTCAATTTTTCCTTTTGCTGCCTGCTTTTGGTATCACATAAAAAAATCTTTGGGCCAGACTAGTGTCCTAAAGAATCTCTCTTGTGTTTTCTTTTTGTAGTTTTATACTTTGAGGTCTTACTCCCCGCACTCTCCGGCTACATATTTATTCAGCAGAAAACAAAGTCCTCTGACTTTACTGATGTGGTTGACTGCATCCTTGACCAAATCCACCTCTAAACTGGACTTGGGGGCTGAGCTGGCCCCAGCCTTGGCTTTCCTGTTAGCACCTGGGGACATGGCACTGTATCTGGAGGTACCTCTGTCCACCTCCCCTCACGTGGCCTCATGGTCGTTCACCCCCCCACACCTTAGGGCCAGGGTCTGCCAGTCTCAGGCCAGCTGCAATGCAGGGTGGCAGGCACAAGCTCAGGGGCAGGTGACAGTCATCATGGCGCTACTGGATACCCTGGTTGGTATGGTACCAGTACAGTGTCTCTAGGCAAATTCTTCCTTCACACAGCCTCGGGATTTAAGAGACTGCATGGCCTTCACACCAGGATGACTGGGCACATCTTTGTCCAGCAGCTCTGGGTGCTCGGGCATGTGGATGTCTTTCCTGGCCACACCTCCCAAAAGGAATTTGTAAATGGTAATCCAGTTCTTGGGCATCATCATCACGGTTCTGTGGGGTCTGAGGCCACGGCTGAAAAGGTAGGTCTCACATTGAAGACCGATGCCCTGAGTTGGTTCTACACAGGGATATCTCGTCCCCCAGCATCGCTGATTAAAGAAACTTTTTGTCTCCACTGTATACCTGGCTGTCTTTGTTGGGAACCAACTGGCTAGGGATACGTGAGCTTATTTCTAGGGTCTCTTTTCTGTACCATTATTGGGCTAGGTTCCCATTGCTTTGTAGAATTTGTTGAAGTCAGGGACTGTGAGACTTCCAAATTTTCTTTCTTTCTTTTTTTGGTCCCGGGATTGAACTCTGGACCTTGCATTTGCCAGGCAGGCGTTTAAGCCACTGAGCTATAGCCCCAGCCCGAGGCTTCCTTTTGTTCTTTTCACTCAGTACTTCTTTGGCTATTGAGGTCTACAGTTCCATAAAAGTTTTAGGAGTGTTCTTCTGTTTCGGCTAAACATCGCTGTCATTACACTGGAGCACTGACTCTGTAGACAGTTCTGGGTAGTATGCACATTTTAACAAGCTTAATTCATCCAACTCATGAACATATTATTTCTTTCCACTTTTGGATATCTTCTCCATTTTATCCATCAGCATTTTATAGTTATCACTGTAATTTCTTTTTTCTCTTCTTAGGTATTTTACTTTTTCATAGTTATCATAAATTTCTATAGATTTCTTTTTTTGTTTTTACTCTCAGTAAACTTTATTTTCTTGTCCTTTTTTACTTTATATTCTTTTTTAAAAAATTTATTTGTGTGTGTGTGTGTGAGAGAGAGAGAGACCAGCTCAGCCCACCAGGGGGCGCGGCTGGCTGGCATGTGGTGCTGGGAGACTGAACCTCGGTCCCTGTGCTTTGCTAAGTTTGTTCTAAGTAGGTGCTTTAGACCACTGAGCCATCTCACCAGCCCCCTTACTTATTCTTTTAAAATTTATTTTAAAGAGAGAATACAAATTCATAATACATTAGAAATGGTACAAATTTAGAAGAACAAGATGCGAGGTTTTCAGCTGTGGTTTTTGTATTGTACTTTGCTGTCTTCAGTGTAGTTGCTCAGAATTTAGATAGTAGCATAAAGTTAGTGAGTAAATGAATTTTACGTGAGAAATTATGGGACAGCACAAGTCTGCACAGTATTTAAAATTTGAATGTATCCAAAACATTGAAATTTGCTGCTACTATATATATTAAGTCTCAAATTCCAATTTTTTGTATAATGAGAAGTTTTGGACATTGCCCAAAGATCTAATAAGCTAGTAATGAGCAGCGGTTGTTCTTTAGATGTGCGTCTACGTGCGTAATTGTGATAAATGTATTATAAGATTTGTTTCATTTAAAGTGAGTATAGCTATTTCTGCTCACTCGCCGCTCCTGCTTATTCTAGCCCTTTAGTTTGTCTCTATGTAAAGCTTCTGCTAGTGAAATGAATGTCTTGCAGGCAATATATGCCTGGGTCTATTAAGATATAGCTAAATCTTTTATTTTAAATAAAACAATTTATTATTCAGTTACAATTAGTCAAGTTTTTTTCTACATACCTTGTGAATTTTTCAACAAATATTTCCATCATTTGCTTCTGTTCATGTTTTTTTGACCACTGTCTTCATTGTTCCTTCTACAACATTGCCATGACATATGAGGCAATGAAGTATTTTTAACAACTGCCACAGAACTTGTACGTTCATTTGCAGCTATCATATTACATGCAATTTTCTTCAGTTATCTTCTATGATAAGTTCTTGAAAAATATTGTTCACAAACTTCATACATCTTCAAAATGCAAAATGCATACTTCGTTGTACCTCGAACAGCCTGGGGACAGACCCCCAGGCACTGCTGCTGCCCTGAGGATGTGGCTGAAGGCAACCCGTGCTGCTTCGGAGACTGCTGCTAAATCTTTTAATTGGAGGTTTTTATCTGTTTACAGCTACCACTGATAGTAACAAGCTATACCTGTCCTTTGTTATTTTCCTGCTGTATGTATATCCCGTTTCTTCCTTGCTTATTGTTCATCTTTGTGGTTGAGCGGTTTTCTAGTCACCAGGTCTGATCCTTCCTTTCATGTGTGCCTATTCTAGCAGTAAGCTTTATGTTGTTTTCATACGGTAGTTAGTGTCCTTTTGCATCCAGTTGAACTCTTAGGCATTTTTTAGTGACGAGTTCCTTCAGTTTTCATGTATCCTAAAAAGGCACAATTTCTCTTTTACTTCAGAAGAAAAGCTTTCTCTACTGGGTACAACATTCTTTTTGGCAAAATTTTTTTCTTTTTTCTTTGTCGGAACCAGGGATTGAACTCAGACCTGTGCGCTTGCCAGGGAAGCGCTTATTCTGAGCCTTCTCCCCAGCCCTGTTGGCAATTTTTTATTTTGTTTTTTGTTTTTTTCTTGAATATATCATCCTATTCTTTCCTGGCTTGCACATCTTCTGCTGAGACATCTGCCATTAGTCTAATGGAGACTCTGCTACGTGTATTTTGACATTTTTCTCTTATGTTCACAATTCTTTCTCCTTCACATTATCACCTTAATTACAAAGTGCCTTGGAAATGACCTCTTCAGGTTGAGTCTAACTGGAGTTGAGTTTCATGGATCGGTACATCCACACTTCTCCCAAGACTTGTCTTTAGCTATTATTTTGTTAAATATGCTTTATTTAACAGAGTGCTGGGATTACAGGTGTGTTCCACCACAACTGGCAAGATTTCCACATTTTTAATGGTAGCTTTCTGTTGAGTTTCTCTTTTATGGCTTGCATCTTCCGTCTCACTGAGCCTCTCTCAGATCATTACATTCCCTTTCAGACATTTTATAAATTTCCTATTAATAGAAAATTACTGGGGCTGGTGAGATGGCTCAGTGGTCTAAAGCACCTACTTAGAACAAGCTTAGCA
>NDGN011503408.1:0-15603 GCA_002564285.1 Tympanoctomys barrerae
TCTTCTTCTTCTTCTTCTTCTTCTTCTTCTTCTTCTTCTTCTTCTTCTTCTTCCTTTTTTTAACTTTCCAAACAGACATCTGATTGTGCTTTCTATTACTTGTAGGAGGCAGGGTAGTAAGAAGGCAGAAAACCTGGCTTCCCTAAGCTTAGGAAAAAGGAGCTCTTGGGAAGGTCTGAGGGTCCTGGAAAAGCGAGAATTTGGAGATCGTGTCTCAGCAGCGTCTCACAGAAGCGGCGCCTCAAGTCCAGAAGCGCTCAGGATAGGCCATAACCAAGCCAGAGAACATCTCTTTGAATGGTGAGAGCACCACCTCCACGCCATCCTCCAAAGTAGGGAGGCCTGACACAATTCCAGGGAGCTAGGGAAGCCTCAGGAATACTTGGGGGTAAAGTTTCTATCAGCCTGGAAGCATGAGGCTTCAAAATGGAAAGAAACGTGATGCGTGAAAAAGAGAGAGCAGTGAGATTTCTTACGCTGCTGATACTAGGATTATGATTTGTGGGACTTCTTCTGGCTGCTGTGTGAAAAATGAATTAGAGAGAGGCACGAAGGGATGCACGTGAAAGATAATCATGCCCTCCGCCAAGATGATAGAGGTGCGAATGAAAAGCAGTGGATGGATTTGGAAAATACTGAGAAAACAGGAGAGCAACTACTTGGCAATTGCTGGGATGCGACAGCGAGTGAGGTGGAGGAGCAGAGGATGATTCCCAGGTCTCAGACTGAACAAGTGGGTGGGCGCGTGGGTGGGTGCATCTGAGTCCACTTCCTCTAAGCTAACCTAGCAGGCGGCAAGAAGCAGCTTGCCTGGAGATTTTACTGAGAAAGCATCTGAACAAAAGTAAATAATACTGCCAAAGCAGAGAATGTAATTACTAGCTGAAGGTAAACGATCTCAGGGTCAACATGTTGCTAAAGATATCACCAAAGTCTCTTTTGTCTACTATTCCACATAAAAAATAAAATGTCAATGTAGAAAGAAGCTCAGGCCTATGGCTGCAAGCGTCCCCTGGGCAGGGGCTTTCTCTCCCCTGTGTGGCAGCAGCCTCAGCTCTTGCATTCCTAGGGTTCCAGCACTGGCTAGCTTTAAGACAAGGGCTGGGGCTGGGACCCTGGCAGTGTGCTTGTGGCTCAGGGGTAGGCTTCTTGCCTTGCATGCATAAATAGCTGTACCACAAAATTAAAATAACAACAACAACAACAATGATAATAATAATAAAGAGATGAGGGCAGAAAAGAATTCATTAATTTTCAAGCAAGGATAGGAGGGAGTAAAAATATCCAAGGATCAAGCATCTTGCATGGTTGAAAGAGCCATTTGCTTCAGAAGTCCAAAACATAAGGTGTACTTCGTACCCCAAACAATACCAACACTGCGTGCATGATAATGGTCCAATAAGTATTTTCAGTTGTGCAAAGTTAGTTAGTTCTGGAGCAAAAACCAGATATGCACCTTGAGACCATAATGTTAAGTCAAATAAATCAGACACACCAGCTTAAATAACACATGGCTTCTTTTATAGAGAAACCCAAAATATAAATAAAGAGCAAAATAACAGATAATAGCAAGGAGGGAGATGGCGCACTCCCCAGTGGGAAGAGGACCAAGAGCTCGGGTGGGGAGCAGACAACAGGGAAAAGGGATGAAAGAAGTCCTGAGATGTGCTGTGTGCGGGGATCAGCTCCCGGGGAGGAACGCGGTTGCTGTGTACTGCAATACGTACTAATGAAACAGGTATGCATTCCCTTATACTGTGACATCAGCCAAGTTATAATTTAAGTGGAAAGACATGAAGGCAAAAGAAATAGCAGAATCCAAGGGTTTAAGAATAATATCTAAGGATGTATATGTTTATAAACATGAAAACTTGGTTGAAACAAATGAATTGGAATTCCCCTAAGCTTCTAAGGACATTCTATCGTCAAAGAAACCCTTCACATGGATCAAAAAATCAAAAAGAAACCTCTTTGACGGCTTAAAATAATGTGCAGTGTAACAGCCATTGTTAAAATCCTATTATTTTCTTTAAAATTTTGTATTGTTTTAAATGCTGTATCTATTATTTTTTGTTTTCTTTTTTAAAAAATTCTAAAACTCTAAAACAACCTTCATGCTCCTGAATTTATACTGTCAGAAGCCCAATAGCCAGAGAGGAGTCATAATTATGAGGGTAATGGCCAAGGACGATTTCTCAGAATGTGAAGCCTTTGGCTATGGAGAACAATAAGCAGAGCTCCCAACAGAGAAAAGACTTTATGTCTCATTTCTAGAGCTGACAAAAAGATTTTATATTCTCTAGAGATGCTGGTATAATTGCTGGGTGGGATTTGGGGTGTCTTCTTCTGGAAAGGGCTAAGTGTGGGAAAAGAGCAGAATGCTGGGAGAGGGCAGAGGTTGTGGTGTGTTCACTAAAACTCATTTCCTTTCAACTGGGGAGCACAGAATATACTTCCCAGAATCCCTTGCAATTACCTGTGGCCATGAAATTGGATTCTCACTAATAGAATGTGAGTGAAAATGATTTGTGTCACTTTGGGGCCACGGAGGTGAATAAGAAGATGGTCCCTGTGCTTATTTGCCAATAGGGCCACCACTTTGAATGATGCTGGGTCCCCAGGTGACCTTATGGAAGCTCACTGACTAGGCACATCTACACTGGGCAGTGATGGAAATAGGGAATAAACTGCAATCATGTGAAACCTGTAAGAAATCTGAGGGTTTTTTTGTTTGTTTGTTTGTTTTTTTCAGCAACCAGTTTTATCTTGATAAATATAACCTATTATCTCCTTAATTATCCACTTGATAATTATACACTGAGTCAACCCACCTGTTCAGGGTGACTCAGTTTGTATGAGGCATTTGATGCTGGGATCGAGGATTATTTGACCTCAAAATCATGCTTGTCAGTTAAGGCTCTAACTGTTTCTGGGAGAGCAGCTTCCAACTCCTGTAGCTCTTCGGTTTCTCTCCTCTGGATGCTCGCAGTTTGTCCATATTTTCTTCAGAACACAATAATTTGTGTAGTAATGCAGGGTTAGAGTGACTAACTACTCTTCCTTCCTGGAATCACTGTGTCTGAATGCGCTCAGAAGCTCGCTTCTTGCAGGAGTGGTAGAGCCTCTAATACCAACAAGCCACTGACTGTAGCCAACTACCACTTCTGGCCTTTCTCATCACAGCCTGCCTCAACTCTCAATTAGAACTTGTATGATCTATTCTTAACCTAAAGGTCGATTTTTATAATCAGTTTTCATCAAGATTTCCAGGAATCATCCAGATGACTTTTCAGGCCAGGGATTATCCCATGGTGGGACTTAACCATCCAGGTGTGAAGCACCACAGCTTTGCAATCTTGCTATACCCAGTCACTGTGAAAAAGGACTTCACATGCTTCCTTCATTTAATTTTTTCCTCATCCCAACTTTACAAATGAGGAAACTTAAATTTTAGAGAGGCTCCGATCACACAGCTATAAGTGTGGCTGCCCATCAGACCGCATTACTGGACAGTCTGAACTTCTGTTGATATAACATGACCATTTTTTCTCTTAAAATGGAAGCTCTGCTGTGCTGGCCTCACTCCCAGGGAGAGACTGGGCGTGGTGGCACGCACCTGGAAACCCAGCTCTTGGGAGGCTTAAACAGGCTGATCACTATGAATCCAATCTAGTAGTGAGACCCTGAACAGCCTGTAGACCCTTTCCTAAAATAAAAAAATTTTAAAAAGTGGAAGCAAATTAGTATTTACTGAGTACATACTCTATGTAACACAGTTACTTCACCCTACCTCATTTAATCCTCATTTCAATCCATTGGCCTAATAAAACTTAGAACAATTTTTGAAGATTTCAAACATCAAATACAATTATTTTGTGAAGGTCTCCAAGGAGTAGACAAAGGTTTATGAAGAAATAATAGAAGCAGAAGGTAGCAGCTGATTGTATATGTTGAGCCCAAGTTCACAGGACTGCGGGTCTATAATACCACCTATCTTTCTTTCTCTCTACAAACCCTGTCTGACACAATAAGTGAATAGGTAAATAAATTAGGGAATATAAATCTAGTGGACTAATATTAGACTGTACCTGGGACAAAAACTTCAGCCATATATGTGTGAGACGTGCTGAGGACCCATGGCTTCCTGAAAGAGGAAGAGCACAAAGGGGAAACAATACAAATAAAACAATATGTGCCTGTGTGTGCATGTGCACGCACACACACACTCACACATGCATGCACGCACGCACACCAGACATGCATAATGTCTGTCCCTGACTGTTTCCTTGGGCGCTGTAAAGTCCAACTATACTTAGGACACCAGCATCTGAAGTAGATGCATAGATTACAGTTCCAGAAGCTTTGCGTTTAAACCAGTACAAGTCACCAAGCCTTCAGCAGTGTTGGGTGTTTATGCTCTTGAATCAACATGCGCAAATATTCCATTGACTTGGAATGGTTCGGCATGACCACAGTAGGCAAGGGGTAGGAGATCACCAGTACATCCTTTTTGAATGCTATGGAAAACACAGCTTCCCTGGAAACAGATGCTAGGCAAAATAGAATCCAGGTGGGGTGGTCCTTGTCCTAGAGTTTTCTTCAGCCTTGTTTGGACCTAAATCCTTTCTTATGCAACTCCAGCCTCTTCATCCTTCCTCTGCTTTTACCATTACATTTCCTTCCTTTTCTTTCTTCCTTTTCTAAATTTTCTCTTCCAGGCTCAGTTCACATTCATAGGTCTTTCTTAGAAGATAGTGGAATTTAGAGGCTCTGAAGAGGAGTCAAGAATTTTCTTGTATTGCTTTCGAGGCTTTGATTGAGCTGGCAGGAAACAATTAGACTGTGATTTTGGGAGCAGCCGTTCACAGGCGACATCATGCTTCCTGCTCACAAATCTACCAGCTGAGCTGTTCACATGCTGTCATTCCAGGCAGCATTGTTTCTACATCACATAATGCTAGTCTATGTTGTGTCTGTGAGGGCCCTGGCGAGGAGTCTCCCCTGGATTGGATGGTGGGACTCAGGCACATGGTCCACACAAAACACAAGAGATCCATATTTGGGCATGAGAGTGCCTCAAACTCTAACAGGATTTGGCGCAGCTGTGGCTCTGGAAATCCAGCCTGCACATCAGGTCACACATTAGAGAAAATCAAAACAGAATTAAGTTGGCCACTTTTTCTCTGCAGACATGAGAAGCATTTTGAGCTGAGTCTATGAAAACTTATTTTTCATGCTCAAGTCAGTATTTGTATGGCCAAATATTATCAGTACCCTAATTTATACAGCTTTTTCTCATATACCCATGAAGAAGTCCTAGGTCCAAAGAACAGATTCCAAGGCAGCATATGATCAAATGGGGCTTTGTTTCCCAAAAAGCACTGCGATCCCTGAATAAACATCCATCTGAGTGGGGCAGTCTGCACATGCTCGGCGGATGGGAAGGAGCAAGGTCAGGCCCGTGGTCTCAGAAGCAGAGTCCAAAACCCTTCCTAACAAGCAGAACACAGACCACTGGCTCCCTATGATTCCTGACTTGGCTTTCCATAGACCCTGAAACTGAGAATCTTTTCAGGCTTATCCTCCATGCTTCCTCTGCCTGCAATCAAATACCTCCATCTCATCAGTCAATTTCATTCTCCTGGTTCTTTCTTCCCAAGCCTTAACCAATGTGATATTTCTACCTTCACATTTCCAGATGATAGTCATCCTGCAAGTCCTACCTCATATGTTATTTCCAAATAGGGACAATCTCTCTCTCTAGCCATACAGCACTTTGTTGCCTCCTTAAAGACGTTTGTCATTTTCTACTCTTAACTGTAAACAGAGTGAATTCTGTTGTCACTAGAGGGAGTGCTAAACAAAAAGAATAGAAGGTCTTCGATTTCCAGAGAGAGGCACCTGAGTTTCTAGGTGTTCTAACACTCCCTCCTTGCCCACCAGCCACTCTACACAATCCCTCCCTATAACACACACTTTTTTCTCTTAGTATTTTGGAAAGAGGGGAAATATTCAGTTGAACTGGAAAAATAAAGGACAGCAGCAGCCAAAGAGTGGAATAGTGAGAGCTTTACTCAACCATATGCTCAGTCTAACATCTTGCCTGGTGAACAAATTGGGAAATTAAATGATTATCATTATCAGTAAGGAAGAAACAAGTACAAATCCTAGATGGATCAATACCATGGCCTTAAACATTCCAGGTAATCTGGAAAGTTGAGATCTTGGCCACCCGAATAGGATCAGAGGTCTTAAATGAGACCAAGCCCTGGAAGACTTTCTTTTTCCCTCCCCAGAAATAGTGAATAATGCTGGCAGACACTTAAAGTTAGACACCTCTGAGTTTTCATTTAATTCAAAGGCATAACGTCTACCTGTATGTTCATGTGTTTTGTCAATTAAAACCATTTCTTCACCTATTGCTAAAAGTACACTTTGTAGGTGAGGGCATTATTCAAGCTCTGTATACAAAGGAATTGGTTGACACGTATCCCTGGGAAGCAGCCTCTAAGTTCTTGGAGTTCCCAAGGGGACAGCAGTGTCTTTATCATTCATGGTGGGCCCTGTACTGTGTCTGAGTTTCTGCAGGTGAGATGAGTCAGAATGGAGGTGGTCACATCTGAAAGACCAGTCAAGCCATTTTGAGACTTTGGAGTGGCATGGTGGGAATGTCACCTATGGGGAAGAGAGCTGAAGACTGAGTCATGTAGATAATAATTTAATCAACCATCCCTACATAATGCTGTCCAGTATAAACTCTGCACAGTTTGGGCATGTTTGTCTGATTGGTATTATTCTCTGTATTGTCATACACTGATGTGCTAACCTGAGGACACACAAACACTGCTCCCCCAGCTCTCCATGTATGTGCCTTTTTTGGGTAGTTCTGATTCTTGCTCCTTTGGCTTATACAATTATAGCAGAGGAATATAGCTTTTCTAAGTTCTATGAATCATTATGGCAAATTATCAAACATGAAGAGGTAGTGAGAACTTTCAGATTTAAAGCTGGTTGGTCATAAGTGCAGAGGGGCCTAGACACCAAGCTCACAGTCTAAGAGTACGGAATCAGAGCAGGTTTGTGTAGCACTGTGACACATGGCACCAGAAGTCATTGCATCGGGGTAGGACAAGATTTATGACCAAAAGTTATGATTTCTCAGGTCAGAGACCTGAGCTTCTTATGAAAGAATTATGATCTAAATAATAACTCAAGTGTTTACATATAGCAGAGAGTAGGCTGGGTCTTAAACAACTCCTTAGTTTCCTGTATAACCAATATAGAATCCTAATCTGTGTTTGTGAAGTGAAGTAAAGAAGTCATGATTATTACTTTTTACCACTATTAACTCAAAGTTTTGTAAAAAGTCGTGTGCCTTATATGTCTAAGTGAAAAAGAAAGAATGCAAAATAGTGACCATAGTTATTTCTCAGTAGGACAGTTGAGATATTCAACAATATATATTAGATTTTGCTTGCTGATATGTTTTTTTTTTATACCTTATTTTTCTTTTTGTAAGCTATTAATTTGGTGAAATAATGGGAGAAATGTAGCAAGCTTCTGGGAATAAGAGATGTTTGCTGAAGACTGGATAAGCTTAGACCACTTAGGCATAACCTGTATAAAAATGATTTTCTCTGGTGGGTGTCATTTTGACTTTGAGATTTTGGGAAACTCATTTTACCATATGTTAAAGTGAGGCTTACACAACACGACTGTTAATCCTTCTTCCCACTCTTAAATTTTAAATGTACACCTAAAGACTTTAGTTTATGTGCCCACATCTCAAAACATCTACAAACGTTGGAGATAAGGAAGGAGTTCTTGAGCAGGTGAGCACTGCTTTGAGATTTGCATAAGGCTGATTTAGCAAGTGATAAATGGACTGTGACAGACTAATGGTGTGGGGCTTGATCTGCTCAGTATCTGGCCCACACAGCCTGGTCTGATCAGATCTTCAAACTCATATGGTCTCTATTTGGTTTTACAATAAATAACTCAGGCTTATGAGTTAGACACCAATTAATGAAATCATCTAGCCCAGAGGACAGCAATCTTCCTGGACAATCATTTTGGAAACTTGGACCATTTATTAGTTGTGCCAAGCCTGGGGTTTTATTTCTGCCCATGATAGAATTCTGGGATTTGTGCCAATTCCAGATCACCTCTGCTCTGAAATCTACCAATGGGTGCTACAGAGGTCAGGGAAGGCTTGGCTCCCACAGCTCTCTCTAATGACACAGACATTCTCGTTCTAGACAGAGGTTGCACTCAATACTGGTAAGTGCTTGTAGTCTGCAAGACAAGGAGCTTCTGATAAACACAGGTTTGCTTAATTTCTTTATTTACCCATCCTGAAAGGACATAGGACTGATTCTAGGAAGAACTGTTTTGGAATATAATAAGGACAACATCTTGAAGTGTTGTGATTCAGGTTGGGAAAGAAAAGTATTGATGTATTCATACATATTGAGAACTAAACCCACTGTGGGTACTCAATAAATATCAAGCAATCAATCAATTCTCCAGCCACAGAGAAGCTGCCTTTTCCAAAATGTAGTTGTAAAAGAGAGCTTGGCCCACGACCTATCTTGCTCTTCCAAGTGATGTGATACCAAACTCCAGGAAAAGTTCTGGGTGAGGTTTTTCCTTCATGGAATAATTCTTGGCAGTACTGGAAACAGTGATTTCCAGAAGAAACACCAAAGAAATGAGGTTCTGCTGCATGTTGGTCAAACTTTTATAACTTAATGGAAAGAGAATCTTAAATTATAGTCAGACAGCTGATTGGAAATGCTTATACCTGTTTTCAGAAATGTGCTAAGTAAAAATTGATGTGATTTTGAAAATGCGAATCCATTGTATGGGATTCTAGCTTTGAAAGCACCTGCTGGAATATGGCCACAAACCACATTTATTAGTCATTTTGAATCAATCAATGTGCCTTGAAGATGACATTCTGCATTTTTTATTTAGTGATCCATATATTAAGACTTCATCTCTAAGCATTGGGAAGGAGAATGTTAAAAATCCACCATAATGGTTGACAACCTTCTAACATTTTAAAAACACAGCTATCACAAACAATTATGAATGATGTGTAAATAAGTGTAATCACAGAGTTTTCAAGTTAAAATGCTAAGGTTTTGCCAAATGTGAAAATCATCTCTGAGGGTCGTGGTTCTACATTGCCCTGTAAAATGATGCATATTTTAATGATTCTTTGGGTACATATGATTTGCAGGACTGTTTCAGCTGTAACTCTATAGGCCTTTTGATGGACCATTTGTCTTTGGCTTCAAGGAAGGGAGCTGAAGTTATATGATCATTTATGTTTTCTATTTAATAGCCATGTATCAAATCTCTACATACTTCTAAGCATGGTGGGATAATAATTTGATATATTAGTCATGAGAGGTTTTTTATTTTGCATTTTTTTGTCCTTGTGACCCTGTCAGCATATCCCTTAGGACTGTTAGACATATGGTCTCTACTGGTGGGCAGTTTCAGAGGGGATCAGTGAACAAAGGGACACATTCTAAGTTCCTAAGTTCAGAAGCTGCTTATCTTGCAGTGTGCCAGAAGCAGTGGTGAGAGTAGTCTGAGCCACCTGTATTCTACCCAAATTGGCAATCCTTAGAACTGGTAAGGGAAGGAGACCATGGCAAGATTCCTGAGCAACCCTAGCATTAGAGCAGACACTTTGCCCACTTTAGTAGATGGATAATCAGATATAGATGACTGAACCTGTTGCCACCAGGGACAATGAGATGTGAAATTCTTTTTTGTCACCACATCTCTGCAAAGCAAGATAAATGGGGCATAGCTGTTAGTTAAAATGAAAAAAAAGATAAGTTTTTCCAGGTCATAAGGCCAGGACAATGAGCTGATGCAGAACAAGATATGGTTGGGAGCTTCCGGCAAGGCATCTGATAAGGCATTGTTCCTTGCAATCGATGCTGATTTGGAGAGGCAGAAACCACCTTTGACCCAAAATACATGGTGTATCTCATAGAAGCCAGTTGATAGAGCTACAAAGAAGTCAAATCACTTCCTACCTCCCCAATAATTCACCCTTCAAACCCACCCCAGATGCCTTTTGCTAATGATGGTCACATTGAACCCATGATCCTTCATAAGAAAAAGAAACTTAGAAAAGAAACCCTTGGGCTGGGGCGATAGCTCGGTGGCCTAAGTGCCTGCCTGTCAAGCAAAAGGATGTGGGTTTGATCCGCAGGACCATGTGCCATACTGTTTCCAGAACACACAACTGCATAGAGAGACACTGTACCAAATAAATAAAAAAATTAAAAAAAAATTTAAACAAACCCTTAAGGGAATGAATCTAGCTTTAAATTATTGATAAAATGCTAAAATTAGACAAATTGAATTTCAGCCACCAAATGAGGAGAGAAATTAAATTGAAAGATGGAGCCATGATTTTTACAAATTTTTAGTTTGAGAAATGAACTTTCTCTGTGGCATAATGTGAAACACACCCATTGTCTGCAAACATAAACAATGTTTTGTGCAAAAAAGCAGAGACACAAAATAAGCTCTGACTTAGCAAGATTAAGGGATTATTTGCTGCACGAAATGTCACCAAAAGGCTGCCCCCACTCAGCCCAATACCCAGGAATTTAGGTAATAAACTAGGTGAGACACTTAGTCCTTCTGAGCCTCCCTTCTCAAAATGGAGATAACACTGCTCTAAATGCAATGGCTCACACAAGGTCACTACCAAAGGCAAGAAAGAAGAAGAGCATGAATGTGCTTCTTAGGCTGTAAAATACTGTATCAATATAATATAGTTGAACTCTTTCTAAGCCAAAGAAATATGGAGAGTTTAGTTCTAAAAAGCAATAAGAATAATCAGTGCATCTATTTAGATTATTCAAACCCTCTGTTCTGAAGAACCAAGAAGCAACATCTCACCTGAGGTTACAAATAAGCCTTTTCAACTGGAATATTAGATGAAATACTGAGAGTATGACTATTTCCAGTACTGTGCTTTTAACAATCTAAGTTAAAATAAATATGGAAGGCGTGATACCTCCACATTCCACCTTTGTCCAAAATGTTAGGAAAGAAACAATTAGAAATTGGTACCAATTTATTTGCATTTGGTCTATACATTGTGTTCTTTATTTTACAAGGTTGATTTCTGACTCCTTATCCTATTAATTCTTCATTTCAGAAGAATGTATTAAACATGACAACTAATATAAATAAAAATGTCAATCCTCTTAAGTTTTATCTTAAGGAAAGTAAGTTGGAAGCCAAGAAGTTACAAGATACTGAAAAGAAATGGGACCATGAAAAACAGGACTGGGTGAAGGGGAGGCAAAGTGTGGGAGTGAAGGGTGGGGGAGTCTGTGTGGCCCATGCAGACCCAGGCTCCAAGAGGAAGCTGTCCACGCATTATTTAATTTACAACACCTCTACCCATCTTTTTATGCAGTTGGAAGTATTAAAAATTATCTCTTACATATGATAATAGTGATTACACATGTGTTTTACTTTTACATATACCTATTACCATACTCTATAAGGACATATATGTATTATAAGAGTTTTCAAAAAAATGGTGGGACTACATGCATCATGTCTTAAATGCCAGTATTGGAATCAAATCTCCATATAGAATGGGACTTCATTATATATCTTAATCACTTCCCACTAAGATGAACAGAATTTTAAATACGAAAGAATCACGCCACTCTTTAAGGCAGAGTCATCTTACTCATATTTCCCTACCTTTGGGGACTGACAGCCAAAATAAATTTGATTTAAATTGATTTGGAAGTGACTGTTCATACTACATGGATAGAACTGTAGGTGAGACTTTTAACCTCCTTTGCTATCCTGTTTATTTCCCTTATAGTTAAACCAACTCCAGCGCTTACACTATATTTTTAAAATTCAGTGTTTTTTAAAATAGGGAATTGGCTTTACAAAATACTGGCTTCACATGTAGAAGGTAAGATGAGTAGTGTTTCTCACACATATGACCAAGGCCTAAAAACAAATCTATTTTAATCTCATCCCAAATTATAAAGATAGCCATGCACTCCCTCAGGGAGGAACATGAACGAAGTCATAAAATAATCTTAAATGTCCTTGATTGCTTTACTAACGTGCTCTGGAGACCCAAATAAATTGTTGCTGAGGATAATTCCACAAGGGAGAGCATATCAAATTATGATTAATGTCTTCAGTAGGCAAAATTTTGAGGAACTTTGTTTTTATGGCACCTTTCAGCTGGTTCCCTCGCCACACCTGAACATTCAGGAATGAGAAGACCCTTGCAGCAGCTGTCCCTCCCTGGGAGACTCTCAGGGCACAGTCTCTGCTGGCTCCATGCCTGGGTGACGCTGGCACACACAGTGACTTCTGTATTTCAAGACAAGAAGTGGAGCTGTCCCTAACATCATCGTCTATGGCAAAAAAAAAAAAAAAAAAAAAAAAACAACCCTCTTCATTTCATCTTCAGAAGTTCTGGGGCCTCACTGGCCACAGCTCCTCAGTAATCAGTTTGTTGAGAATACCTGGCCCAGGGCTTTCACACTAGCTACTCTTAAAAACATTACCTAAAACACAAATTTCCACACTCTGTTCTATGGAGTCATGGGTGCTTCAAGAAAGTCAGTAGGCACCCCTCAGACCAAAATATTTCCAATTTTAACTGTTGTATATATTGAAGTTTTAGTCTTTCATTTTTTTAAAGTTCCACTGCTAGGAAAAAATCTTTAAATTTCTGATTTAAATAAACTGCAGTTTCAACCACTGATTCTTTTCTTTTACATTTGGACATAAATAATACTTCCAAGCAATGAGTGTTACAGGTTACAGATTAGACTTAAAAGGTAATATCCTTAAATCCATTTTCAGTGGAAGTCTTTTGACTTAACTGAATACTCTGAGTTACAAAAGAGCAAATCAGAAACACCTGCACAACTGTGCATTATTTCAATGTCTGTCATTTCTCCCATGACATGCCTCACTTGGCTAAATCCTATAAATCAATGCTTTCTAATTGGTCTTCTGTGTCCTTTTCATATATTTATGTTTTAGTTTCAAAAAAGACAATAAGCCTTGATCAAGTAAAAAGTTAAGATCCTTCTCATCAACCCCAAAATCTCAGAGGCTTCTCTCCATTCTTGCTGGCCAGGCTTTCTAGACAGCTGGCAACTTCTTTTTTATCCATCCTAGATGATGAATTAGAGCTGAAAGAGAAATTTCCCTATTAAGAGGTTTTGTTGAAAAGATGAAAGATTCTGGTTTACAACTGCATCACCCCAAAACTTGGATATCAAAACCAACCAATTGCTGGCCAGTTTTACACCATTTTAGCCTGTATAACTCTGCATACGATGAACCATGTTCAATGTCATTGTTCTGTTGAGCCACCCCAATGAGAGGCAGAAATTTTGATACTTGATTTAAAGGGAAACTTCATTTAGGAGACACCAGATTCTCCTAAAGAAATGTTCACTGGTTCTGGTTTGGGACATTTGGGCTCCCTTTGGAGGAAGGTTGTGTAAAGGATCTATCCATTAGATCCACACAAGAAATGTGCCCTGACAGTTCATCATGAACCTGGGAAAAGAGCCCATAACTTCCACAGCAGGTCATATGGAAAAGGAAAATGTGGTCAGGCAGGGAAGGGGTTCACCCATCTTATCACAAAGGCTCCTTTGATAGATGCAACCAAGCTTGCCTAGTTGACAGACCCCAGGCCTCCCAGGGCCAATCTCAGGAAAAACAAGCACTGATCACTGCTCTCTGGGCATTCCTGCACTCTGAAAAGGGCTGTCTGTGAGGCTCATGGAACTGGAGCTTATCACATCCCTCTGGAGATTCCCTCAAAGCTCTGCCAACTTGCATATTGCTTAGGGACCCTGGTTCCACAAGGGCCACAACAGACAACCTTTTGACATGGCTAAGCCCAGAAGAGAGGTGGTCAGAAGAGGTCCACAGCACTCCTCAAGCCCCAGGCTCCAAACCCTGACCTAGATAGAGTTGACTTAGATGTTTCCACTCACTGGGCCAGACACAGAATAAGTGTTTGGCTGAACATGCTGTTGAGCTTGTCTGTTGTCTTCTCGTGTTGACCCACTGACCAAAAATGATACCCACCATTGCTCAGGACTTTCGAGTTTATAATCCATATAGAAGGAACATTGTTGTATAAACCTTGCCAAGACTATAGGGCTTTTAAATTCCCAACTAAGAAGCTGAAGAAATTTATGGCAGTGTTGCTAGATGAGGGGGCCAAGTAAACTCAGAATGTTGATCTTAGGTCTGTTTAAATTTCTCTTGCCTTCTGGCACTTGAAGCAGTGGTGGAAAGAAATCATTTACTCATGGGAGCATTAAGCATTTGGAAACACAGGGGTACCCGGGAACTGATGTGCCACAGTGGTCCTGGCCTGCAGAGGGCAGGATTTGACTCCAGCACTGTGGCCATACCTGTCATGGGTGACACAAAAATCTAAGAGTGCCTTCCAGCAAAAAGTATAGTGAACTGTGTGGAGGCTCAGTTTTCCTACCCATGAAGTCTGGTCATTAAGCAGCTCTCCCCTTTGCACTCATAAAAGGACATGCTGCTTGGACTGCAGCAGGTATCATATAAGGAATGTCCACTTGGCCTCAGAGGTTACAAATGTAGCTTTTTCATGAAGGCTTCTTCTGTTCCTTGGAATTTAGTTCTGGGTCTTTCTTCTGTCTGTTCTGGCTATAAGGACCACAGGAGTAGCAGCAGGAGTCACATAACTTCAGATCCTTTTAGGACAACAACTGGAGGAGAATGAGTTGAGTCCTAAAGAGAAAAATCAGCACTTAGCACAGGACTAGGCTTTCATCTGCCAATCACACGTCTCAGTGGGAGAATCTGAGGTTTAGTCAACAATGACACTTTCAGCAAAAGGCTGTGATTCTGCAGACCCCAGGAGCAGTGGGAGGCAGAATGCTGGGACTCTCCACTCTTGTGGAGGGCTGAAAGTGAACGAAGGGAGCCTATTTTTACATGCCAGATTACCTTGATTTAACACAAGATGAAATGCAATCTGATATGTGAGCTGGTAATGGACTAACAAATGACTCAAGTAAAAAGTCATTTTAATGTAAAGTCCTGGACATGATGTATTAACCTTCCCAGGAAGCCTGCTAATAGTCTACCCCTAAGGTTCCTGGCTACAAGACTGTTCTGGATGTGACGCCTAAGCCTTATCTACCCTCCTCCCACCGTCTCCACTTTAGTGCTCACTTGTGTGTAATCTGAGCATTTTATATAGGAAAAACTTGCTGGAGTTGAAACTGGAGGAAAATATGTCTTAATAGAATTTATAATTTAACAACCTAACAAGACAGGCTGAAATTTATTGGAATAATATCTCCTAAAGACCTTCCATATCCCAACTTTCATAATTGGTGACTTAGATCTTTAAAAGAAAAAGGAAAGGATGTCTGAATATTTTTTCAAGCTGAAAAAATTAGAACTTACTTAATGTTTATAAGTTTCTCTATCAGTATAAGGAATGAGAAAGAAAGAAAGAAAGAAAGAAAGAAAGAAAGAAAGAAAGAAAGAAAGAAAGAGAGAAAG
>NDGN011503408.1:15653-28545 GCA_002564285.1 Tympanoctomys barrerae
AAAGAAAGAAAGAAAGAAAGAAAGAAAGAAAGAAAGAAAGAGAGAAAGAAAGAAAGAAAGAGATGGGAGGGACAGAGGGGAAGGGAATGAGCCTGATTCCTGGGCCGCAGATGGCCTGTCCTGTTTGCATGGCCCCTAGGCCAGCCCAGTTCTCATGCAGTGCTGGGCTCTGTGTATCTTTCCATGCAAACGCTCAAATGCCTTTTTACTCAGAAAGATATTCTCCTCATGCCTTGTGAGGTCTTGAAACAAAAAGCAATTGTGAAAAAAACAAACATTGCGCCTCTGTCCAGAAAAAAAGTCACATTGCATCATGTAGCTAAAAAAAAAAAAAAAAAGTTTGGTTGGTTTTTGTGGGGAGGGGGGAGGAGACAGTGCTGGGCAGGGGTGGAGGGAAGGAAAGGGAAGGGAAGTCTCACAAGTGCGATTGTTCTCCTGGGGGAATGTGTGTGCCAAGACTCATGTGCCAAGACTCCCTGTCTGAAAACATGGCTGTGGGGAAACAAGAGACCTGTGAACAGAACGCTCGCCCCTGACTGGGTGCGAGCTCCTAGGTCAGGGTGCACAGCACCAATGACCTTGAGGACTGGTCCAAAGCCCCCGTCCCTATGCTCTCCAGGTCATCCTGCCTGCCACCTAAATACTAAAGTGTTTTTCAGTCAAAGGAAAAATGTTTTCTAAAAAGAACGTGGTGGATCCCCACTCCCTAGACTGAGGGAAGGCATGCCCCGGAAAGGCTCTATTCATTGGTGTAAAAGTTGCTGGCACAGCGTCTGACTCAGTGCTGGATGCAGGTGAAGGAGTCTTCAGAACTGAGCAGCTTTGCAGCTCATCTCTTTGCAGGGAAGAGGCAGAAAGAACATCAAAACCAAGACCCCTGAGATGGAGTTGGATGCAAATGCTCAGCTTCTGCTCAGGAGAAAGAATTCCTTAGAGATTCTGCCTCACTGTAGGTGGTTGAGGCAGGTGAGACTGACAGGAGACAGAAGACAGCATTCCAAGTAACACAAATGACTTAAAACCGGGAACAAAGACAGCAAATATCATCCATCTGAGCCGGTTTCTTCCTCCCTAAAGTAGGATAACAACCTGCTTCTTCGTGTCTCTAAGACACCTCAGGGGCAGCAGCCCAGCATGACTGAAGCCCTCTCACTGGTCAGCTTGCTTTTGTCAGATGCTGGCTATCTGTGCCTCAATTTTTCTCATTTGTAAAATGATAACAATTCCAATTGCTATCTTATAGGGCCACTGGAAGAACTCCTGATAAGACATACACAATGTGTTTGGAATAGTTTGATATATTCTGAGTGCTCACAAAAAGTTAGCTATTATCATAATACATGTCAAATCCTTAGCACAGCTAGACCCTCCAGGAAAACCATTTTTCCTGCTCACAGTTCCAAGCAACTTTGGTATGTGAAAAATGAAACAGCATGACATACCTATAAGAACATGACTTCTTTCACTAGCAATTTCATCTCAGACAAACTACTTCCTGTGAGGGTTTTCTTGCTCATCTCTATTACCCTCTATCTCACAGGGTAGCTGTAAGAACAAAATCAGAGTCTCCAAGTAATAAAGTATTTTATTTGATGATGATGTATGGGTCAGAAACTGTCAGAAACCAGATATTTTATTTGATGATGATGTATGGGTCAGAAACTGCAGAAACCAGAGCACCCTGATCTGACTAAATGAGCATTTACTGAACACTTAAGGCAGGCACTTTCATGTTAGGCTGGAAGACACAAAGGTGAGCATCACATGATCCTGCCCTCTGAGAACTTCAAGACTAGGGAGAGAGACACCAGGAAACACGCCATCATCCTTCTGTGTGGCTCCTACTATTGTGAAAACATTTTTAGAAGCCCAGAGAAGACTCAATAAACATTATTCCCTTCCTAAAAGACTTCCTCCAACCCCACACCAAACTAATTCTTACTGATCCTTCAGCTTTCAGATGATTTCATTTGACCAAAGAAGCCCTTTCAAATATCAAGATGCTTTGTGCTTCAGCGGTACCCCATTCTTCCCATTTTCTAGCATTCAGTACTTACACAGCAGCTTCATTACACTCCCTCCCTGCTAGCTGCATCTCAGTCCGCTAGCATTTTCAGTGTTGTGTGGCTCTTACTTTTGCTCTTACTATTCTATCTTCCTTGGAAAATGCAAAATAACTCTTATACAGGAAGAACGGATGTACCCCAGACTTCTTATGGGTAGATGAACCAAGCCCAGAAAGTGAACCAAGTGTTGTAGGACACAGGCACTCCCTCAGCATCATCCCTTTGGTCTGAAGGACCTGGGCCAACAGTGTGACCATCAGTACAATCTGGTGCCTGCATCAAGAACCGCTTTAGGAGTCAAGATACAGGCCTAGGGGGTAGCGAGTGCCACAGCAAGCGCACACTTGCCAGGCTTGAGGGCCCTGAGTTTACTTCCTATATTTAAAAAGACCCAAAAACTTAAAAACAAACAATCTGGAACTATCTTCTCCCATAAAGCGTCTGATGATTTTCAGCAAGGCTGTCAAGACCATTTAAGGGGAAAGGACAGTTTTTCTAACTAATAGTGTTGGGATAGTGGGTTATCCACAAACAAATTAGTAATCTCTGGTCTGCACGTTATATTATAAACAAAAAGTTAACTCAAAAGAAATCAAAGACAAATGTAATGGCTACATCTATAAAACCCTTACTGACACATGTGGGAAAACATTCTTGATGCTGAATTTGGCAGTGATTTAATGGATATAACACCAAAGACAAAGGCAAACACCAAACACCAAATCTAGGTTTTTTACTTTAGCCTTTCATGTTATTGGCCCAAAGAATAACCATCAAAGCTGCCCCCGTCAGTAGCAATGGAGATATCAAATATGCTTGTCCCACCTGAAAGCAAAATAGATAAACCTAACTATAATCAAAATTTAAAACATTTATGCTTCAAAGAACACTACTGACAGGGTAAAAAGGTAACCCTTGGAATGGAAGAAAATATTTACAAATCATGCAGCTGCTATGAGTTTAACATGTGAGGAACTACAATCCAACAACAAAAATCAACCTAAAACTAGGCAAGAGCAAAATAATATTTCTCCAAAGAAGACATAGCAAATGACAAAAAATAACTTAAAAAGGTTACATAAATAAACACAAACCAAAGTTGTAACAAGGTACCTCTTCACACCATTGAGATGGCTATTAAGAGAAAGCTAGCAAACACCATAGGGGCAAGGAGGTGAAAAAATTGAAATACTTAAGCACTGTTATTGGGAATGTGAAATGGTGCAGACACTATGGAAAATTATATAGATAGTTCTCAAAAGGTAAACATGAAATTATATGATCTAGAAATTTCACTTGTGGGTATATACCCAAAACAGTAAAAGTAGGATTGTGAAGAGACCCTTGTGCACCCATTTGTAGAGGAGCTCTTCACGACAGCTAACAGTGGAGGCAACAGTGTCCACGAATGGGTGACTGGATAAACAAAATAATACACATACACGCAATGGTGTTTTATTAGGCTTAAGGACAAAGAAAATCCTAACACATTACAACCTATATGAAATTAAAGACATTATGTCTAACAATATAAGTCAGTCACACAAGAGCAAAAATATGATTCCACTCAATGAGGCGCCTAAAGTAGAAAATCCATAGACACAAAGTGCCCTGATGGGTACCAGGGCTTGGCAGAAGGGATGCGGGGCGTTATAATTTTTTGGGTAGAGAGATTCTGTAAGGAAGATGGAAAAGTTCTGGATAGGCTTTGATGGCTGTACAACCATGTGAATATGCTTAATACTACCAGACTGTAGATTTAAAAATGGTTACAAGCATGTTATGACTTTTTGTCTCAAAATTAAATGAAATAAAAAAAAACAATCACTCCAACTAAAAGCGCAGTGGCTGCTCAACAGAGAAGCAGAACACAGTGGGGTGTTTAGTTGGAGTGAAGCTGGAGTCCCAAGCAGAAGACAAGGATCTGCATGTGTTCCACTCCTGCTTCGTAGATACTAGTCTACTTCCGGGAATTGGACTCCGTCTGGTCCGAGTCATTTGCATGTTAGAAATATTGCTTCAGAGAGTTTGTTGATATGCAAGGAAACCTTAGCACTGTCTTTTGTTTCTAGTCAAAAAAGCTTCGTGAATGGCCAGAAGAACGTACAACTGTGACTCAAATCCACAGCCAAAGCTCAGGCAGGCGGAATTGGCACACTTTCAAAACTTGGACCAGGGGAAAGGGCTGCACAGCAATGCGGCAGAATGAGGTTACAGAATTCTGAGTACCTAACAAGTGAGCCATGCTGAACTCAAACTCTTTAGGGACCCATTCATAAAAAGCAGGAGGAAGGAAGAAATGGGAGGTCTAGGCATGCAGCGCTTCTTTACAGAGACACACTCGGGGAAGACGCTTTCCAGGCTCAGGCTGAGCATGATGTTGCCATCAGTGCGAAAAAGGAGCGAGGAGGGCCAGCATGACAGCTCTGCGGCTAAGTGCCTGATTAGGCAAGCGCAGAGCCCAGGGTGGGATTCCTAGCACCACATGCTGTGCCAGCCCCGCCCCCGGGCATGCTGAGCCAGCTATGGAGTCCGGGGCGTCATGGTGCATGCTTGTAATCCCAGCGCTGGGGAGGCTGAAAACAGGAGGATCAGTACCAGTCCAAGCTGTGTGGTGAGACCCTGCACAAAAAAAAAAAAAAAAAAAAAAAAGGAGCAAGGAGAAGGAAAAGGCAGTACATGAAAGGAGGCTCTTCACCATGGAAGACAAGAGTTTTAAAAGGTGAAACACAAATCTATCTGGGATTCTTCTGACCTTACCCTGTGAGGTCTAACGAACTGCCACACCAAATCTAGGTTTTTTGCTTTAGTTTTTCATTTGTTATTGGCCCAAAGAATAACCATCAAAGCTGCCCCAGTCAGTAGCAATGGAGATATCAAATATGCTTGTCCCACGGGCAACGTCAACTTTTAGAAAGCTCACTAGTTCCAAACCTGAAAACAGACCTCCTCCAGCTGTGGATCTTGGCCTACCTCCATGTGGCTTCATTTAGGAACAATTCCTCTTCGAGTAGCTGCTCTCAGCTTGTATTGTGTGGGTCGTGCGTTCATATCTGAGACCCAGTGCACCAGGTCCCTCCCTGCTGATAACAAAGGAAGGCCGGTCTCCATGGCCTGCAAGACAGAGCCAGCCAGATACCCACTGTGGGGTGGGCAAGGCGTGAGGGAGAACGAAAATGAAAGGTGGTGGGAAAAGAAGCCTGCTCTGCAGTGTCCTCTGTAAAATTTACCTAGAGAAGCAACCAGACCCAGAAACATGCATCACTACCCCAAGCTGCAGGAAAAGCTAATGGCCTGGTGAGTGCAGAAGAGCTGAGAAAGGTCTGTGGCTGGAGGACCACGAGTGTGCCAAGCCCCAAGGTATGAATGTGGCTGATGATGGCTTTCAAGGTACATCACTGTATTTTCCTCACTCTTTCAGCTGATTTTCCACCTTTCCTTTTCTGATGTTAGTATATCTCTATTACAAAAGGCTCAGAATAAATCTTCACCAGTGAGCCAAAAGTTAAAACTTCGATTTTCAAGATAAAGTTAAAGACACTAGGATGTAATAATCTAAATATACTCATCATTACAGAGGAATATTTCTGAAAATTTTTTTGGAATTCTATTGAGTGATTTGTGGTCATTTAAAAACATGGCCCCAAAATTCTTTGACATTCCTCCCATAAAGAAGGAGGGTCAAATCCTCTCCCTTGAATCTGGGCCGATCTGTAATGACTTCAACCAGTGCAATACAGCAGGCATAATGTTATGTCCTGACTTCCCAGCTGCCCTCTTGATGGTCACTATGGGGGAAGACAGCCACCACATCATTGTCCAACTCTTCCAAGGCTGCCAAGGCCACCTCTATGCCTCTGACTGACAGCTCTGGTTCACACCCCAAATGACAGAGGGGCCCACTACCATTCACACACAAAGGAGTCATCCTTCCTTTTTTTAATGCAAAGAGAACTTGCCCTTGCTCTTTGTATGTGTGCAACTTGATCCTAGTTATATTACACAAACAATCCAAAAGGAATTAAAACAAAAATTTTTTGAGACAGAGTCTTAAATTGCCCAGATGAACTGAGCTGGAATCCCTCTGCCTCAGCCTCCTGAGTGTCTGGGATTCCAGGCTGTGTCCGAATACCCAACCGAAGCTTTTATTAGCTTCCAAGTATTCCCTCTTGCAACTATTGAGTCCTTACCAGCTATGCTAAGGAACACGCTCTGTTCCATTTGCTCTGCCCTTAACCATTCAGTGTTCCCCGACTCTCTTCTTGTGTTTTCCACTGTTTTTTTTTTTTTTTTTTTTTTTTTNTTTATTCCACAAAGACTAACAAACAGTTCTTTACACAAGAACAAGAGAGAAATTCCAATGGCCCCACCCCATCTAACTGCTGGCTTCAACTGCTTGAGAGATTCCAAACAAGAACTTCCCAGCTGAGCACTTTCTAAGTTCCTCACCATCAAAATTTTGAGCAAATAAAAGGTTGTTTTAAGCCACTAAACTTTGGGGCAATGAACTATGCAGCAAGAGTAATCTGAAATATAGCCTGTTGGTAGTTTGTGGTTTTAGAGGAAAAGGTCATAAGATAGTTTGTTTATATACATGTTACAAATTTGCAAGACAGGGTTAGTAATGGCTTTCACAAAAATCCCATTATGCCCTCAACAACCATTATGTTCTTAAAAATTGCACATCCCCAGTGAGGCCCCGTCTAGTCAGTAAGCTATGGCTATCAGTCAACAGGATACAGTCTGTCATATTTGCATTATTATTTATAGCAGTTAAATCTAGATTTTTTCATTTTTGTTAGATTCTTTTGCTAGAAAATATTTATTGTAAAACATTTGTTATACAACCAATTTTGTTTCAAGTGCATACATTCAATCTTCACAATGAGCTAGTATGGTAGATATTATTATTACTAATTCCACATATAGATGAGAAAACTGAGTCATTGAAAAATTATCTAGTCGATGGGTATCTAAATTTTAAGTATTAGAATTGGAATTTGACTGCAGTCACTCTAATTTGAATCCATAAACTATGATCCTTTGCTGCCTCTCAATTTTGCATCATTTTATTCCCAGTTTATATATACACACTGAAATGCAAGTAGTAAAAACAGTAGTTAGGATAATTAGGATACAGGTGGTCACCAGAAGTCATGTGCAAATATAAAATACGTTTCTATATAGGCTAGGACAAGAGAATTAGACTATATAATAGCTGGAAATTAGACTTTATAAGATTATTTATCCATCAGTCCCATGTCTAGTACATTTTCTATCATGAAATGGTCACATACAGTCATGAAGCACCTCAAATCTTCCCCCTATTTTTAAACGTAGCACAATAACCTTCCACGTAAACCAACAGAATTTGGCTAGAAAACATAAAAACATTACAAATTAAATAGCTAAGGGATAGGCATAACCACGCTGCAGACGTGTCACTTAACATGTCACCTTCTACAGTAAAACTCATCATGCTGTTGCCAATTACCAAGTAAAAAGCCAGCTATATATTTACTTAGTGACATCACGCTTGGCAAGAAGACACTACTGGAGATGCTCCCTTCCCACATGACTCCGTGTGTCACCTAACAACAAGGACATGCATTGTGGAAGAGTAACTGCCATCCTACGTAGTGATGAGGACATGGACTCCAGAGCCAGAAAGCCAAAACCTTCACCCCACCCTGCTTCTTGCCGGCAAGGTGACCTTCAACAAAGTACTTAGCCTTGCTGTGCCTCAGTTTCCTCATGTGTAAAATGAGAGTTATAATAGCTTTCCCTGAAGCTACAAAAGGAATCCAGTAAATCAATACTAGAAGGCACTTAGGACAGTGCCTGGCACAGAGTGTGTGCTATATAAATGTTTGCCAAATAAGCAAATGAAGAGCATGATAAAAGAGATTTCATCCTGCAATTAAGAGAGACTACAAACGCAGAATATGTGAGAAATGTGTCTGTTTTGAAACTAAGAGCGAATAATACAGAAGAGGCTTTTTTGTTCCATTAATATTTGTTCTGTGAGCTATGGTATAAATTAAAAAGAGAGGTATTTGAATACTGATGGTAGCTATACATCCAGCAAGAATAAAAGTAAATAATTGTCCTCAAATGTCAATCAGTATTCAGTTTCATTCACAAAGCACAGTGAGTGGTTAAAACCATGCCTCCGAAACTTAATTAAATGTTAAAGGAAAGGAAACTAAATACAATTCACTCATAGCCTCCAGTGCTTTTGCCATGGGCTGTATGAACAGGCAACGAGAGTAGCAGGCATTCTCCACACTGCACTCTGTGATTGTTTATTCATTTATTTATTTTGGTGGAACTGGGGATTGAACTCAGTCCCTTGCACTTGCTGGGCAAGCGCTTATTCCACTGAGCTGTCTCCTCGGCAGCTCAGTGATTGTTATAGACTAACAAGGACCACAGTTATCCTTCGCGATGAAGAATCACAGAGACCTCTGTGATGTGCCACAATCCACATATTGCTCCCACAGCTGGGACCACCGGAGGGATGAGCGCAGTAGCACGGCTGAAGCTGACTGGTTCATCATTGAGTGCTGGCCACTTGGTGGCCAAGTAAGGCTCCTGAGGCCAGCTGGCCCAGCCAAGGTCTCTCCTGCTTACGCAGACGCAGGCAGGTTCTCAGGGCAGTAAAAAGGTGCAATAAAGCACTCAGAAACATACAAACTCTCGCGAGATCTAGGCTCAGGACCAGCACACTGACTTCCAACACACTACACTAGCCAAATGAGCCGAACGCCAGGCCACATTCGAGGTGTGGGGAAATAGATTCTACCTTAGTGACCCAAACCACAAAGCCAGCTGGCAGAGGAAATGGCCACAGAGACAGGCCAAGTCAAAGACCATTTCAACGATGGAAAATGCATTTTTTTAAAATGTATTTGGTACAGTGTCTCCCTACACAGCCTGGACTCTGTAGCGATCCTCCTGTTTTCAGCCTCTCCAGTGCTGGGATTACAGGCGTGCGCCACCATGCCTGGACTCAGTTGCCAGCTTAGGTGCCACATGTGGTACCGGAGATCGAACCCTGATCCCTGTGCTTGCCTAAGCAGGTGCTTAGTCCACTGAATTATCTCTCTGGCCCGGGAAAATGCATTTTTAAATGTACTTGATCATCTGTGTCAATATGAACTGCTCATAATGGACTCTGGTTGTCAAAACTTTGGGGCCCCTCTGATTCTACAATCAACATCAAGGATGCCATGGTTTTTAAAACCACCATTTCCTGAGAAGACCAAATGGGCACATAAATATCAAGATTTTCTGGTACTCAACATCTTCATTGTTTGTGAGAGAAAAATCAGTGATGTACTATTGGATTCATCTGAAAACCATAAACAGCAATAGGAAGAAATTTCTATAATAGCTGGGTGCAACCAGAGTGGATTAGGAAAGCAATTTGCCTTTAACTCTCAGATTGAAATATCAAATTTCCAATTTTGAAGTGGTACATGTTCTTCAAGTTAAAAAATCACCAAGCCCCAAAACAAATCTTTCAGTGAAAAATTTCCTCTTAACTCTTGGAGTTTTTTTCTAACCTGTATGTCAATGACATTTACAGAGACATCAAATACCTGCTGAGCTGCTGTTAATATAAAATGGGGAATTATTACTAAACAGAAAGAAATAAAAATGGAAACAATTGAAAGAATTAGAAAACAGACCCATAGGTCACCCAACCCATCCTGAAACCACATGATCAGATGGTCTCTCACAGAGATCACTTGGGGAAAGAGGACAAAACTATCATCCCTCCAATATATGTGGGGAAAAGCCTGATTAATTTAAAATTTTATATTTATTATTTCAAAACTTATAAAAACTTTTTAAAATATGTCTAAAATTGGTAGGCTATATGTGCTTTTCTTTTTCCATTATTGCTCTGCAGACAATGAAATTTTGAAAAGCAGGTCATGGAAGCATTACAGACCTGCTATTTATGGCATCCCATAATTCAGATGTCAAAACTAATCCTCAAGTTGATGTTTAACTTTGGGAAGTAATTAGGTTTACATGAGGTCAAGCTGGGGCTCCATAATGGAATTAGTGCCCTTAGAAGAGTCCCTCTCTTCCTTCCTGTCTGTCTGTGTCTGTCTGTCTGTCTCTCTCTTTCTCTCTTTCCAGTCCACAACATGTTGTTATGGAAGCGCAAGAAGACTAAAGAGGTCATCAAGTACAGGAGAAGCAGCCTTGCTCCAGTAGCCATCTGCAGGTCCGGCTCGGTCAGGCACTTGCAGTTGGGGGCGAGAGGCTCATCCTTAGGGAACACTGCACAGTCACTCTGCCTTGCAAAAGCAGCATGGCAACCTAAGTGCCCAAGAAGAATGAGAAAGAATGGAATTATTTTGGTGGCAAGAATTATTCTAAAAGAGAATATGATTTAAATGAACTATCAGCAAGATATTAAATCACGAGCTTCAGTGCTGTATTTATTTCCTAGGATGGCTGTGACAAATTATCATAAATTTGGTGCTTTAAAACCACAGCAGCTTATTCTCTCAGTGTCCTGGAGACTCAGGGGCCTGAAGTCAGAGTGCCGGCAGGGTCATGCTTCTGCAGAGGCTCTCAGGAGAGCTGTTCTTTGCCTCTCTTCATTGCCCATAGTTTCAGACAGTCTCTGGCTCCTGCATGTGGAACTCCACCTTGGCCTCCTCCTCAGTGGCCTCCCCTCAGGGAGCCTCACCGCGTCTGGGTCTTCTGAGGACCTTTGTCACAGGATCGAGGCCTTTCCTGGCTTCTCTAGGAGGGTTTCCAGATCCTAACTTAGTTATATCTATAAAGAATTCTTTTAAAAATAATGTTATATTCAGACTCCGACTGACATGTTTTTTGTAGGAAGACATTGTCTAAGCCACCACAGATGGTAAAGAACACCATTAAAGACTCAGAAGAGAATACAAATAACGAAAGTATAATTTCTTCATGTTAAAACAGACTTACAAAATTTCTCTCTCTCTCATGTGTGTGTCTGTGTGTGTCTGTGTGTGTCTGTGTGTCTGTGTATTTCTGTGTGTGTGCGTCCATAAGTTGCTTGAGACTGGGGCAGGGAAAATTAATAGAAAGGCCCTGTAAAACTACTCTTCTCTTCATAATATGGTAGACTTGGAACTAAAAGTTTGTTCTACTTGACAGATTCCAAGTAATTGATTTTAGTTGTGTCTGGGATTCCAAACTAGCATTCCCTACTGGACATGTACTGCCCACAACTTCTAGAAATAGAGTTTTTTAAAAGACTTGGGAAAAGGAAAGGAGGCAAATTGGGGTGATGGACAATGGGAATAATCTCTGCCTGAGCTACCCTTTTAAATGAAAACAAAATGCTCTAACTTGCTGATTAGGTGTAGGTTTCTTTCTGGATCCCTCGAGCCCTCTGACCAAGTCATAAAGAACACGAGAGAGGACCCTGTCCTTTTATCCTCACACTGTCTTACTCTGCAGTGAGCCCATTAACCTCTTTTTTCCTCATTATTTGGAACTTGCAATGTAAGAAAACAAACACATCTAATTTTATGATCCACTAGAATTTAAAAGAAAAAAATCTCCACCTGATCTTTTGAAGTTATAATTGACTACTAAAAAGTGTCACTCCAAACTCAAGATCGCAGAGCCTGGGGTCTTCACTCAGAGTCCTGCCCCCTTTCCCTGAAACTCAGAGGACTTCTGTGGAGCAGTCCATTCTTCGTCCCATTCCCAAAGAAGCCCATCATCTCAAGAAAGGAACAGACACCCACAGGTGGGCTCAAGGCCATGATCCATCACTTTGCTGCTGGCCTATGAGAAACTCTTTAGCCCTCGAGTACAAAATTAGTATACAGATGTGGCTGAGAGCAATGATAACAGTTTTTTTTTTTTTAAATAGAAAAAGAATTTGAGTCAAATATATGACAAATGTCCTGCTTTTGCACTGGATGCAGGCCTTCCCGGGAATCCTCCTGGCACTTCCTTGGTGGAGCCATTTAGTAGGAGATCTGTTCGCCTCCAATCATATCTCAGACAATAATTCCTCAGGCCCACCTATGCTCCTCCCTCCAAGGAGGACTGGCTGGGCCCTTAACTGCTTCCACTGCTCCAGTATTACTTCCTATATGTTCTATGTGACTGTATGTCATTGGCTTCCTTCCGGGACGGATTACCCACCATGTCCTATTTATTTTCATATGTAAGCATTTTATTCCATAGTAGTTTAAAAATAGTTAAGCAGATGTATAGATAAGTGACAAATAGTAGTTATTTTTATTCTACTGAGCCATCTCCCTGACCCTTTTGAGCCATCTCCCTGACCCTAATACTAGATTTTTAAAACAAGTAGCCTTTTAAAATGCTCAAAACTGTCCCAACCAGAATACTGAAAACCATCACCCACTCCCTTTCTTTGGACGTACCCTGCTCCTCGTAAGAGGCACTCAGCTGAGCTTCAGACTGACAAAAACGAGCCATACCAGGAAAAGTCTGCATCTATTCTCAGAGTGAGAACTTACAGAACATGCAGAATGAGACTCAGGTACACTTTGAAGGCAGAAAGCAAGTATAGCAAACATGGCTCTTCACTGGTGACGTAAGCCTTTTCTGCTATGGTCGGGGCAGTAGACTGCCTGCATTGTAAGAGAAGCAGTGGGGTAATAGGGCCTGCACAAAATAGAGAGGGAGGGAGAGAAAGCGGGGAGGGGAGAGGAGGGAAAGGGAAGGGAGTATAGCAGAGAAGAGTAGAGAAGAGAAAGGAGAA
Source organism: Tympanoctomys barrerae (assembly GCA_002564285.1). Classification (NCBI taxonomy): domain Eukaryota; kingdom Metazoa; phylum Chordata; class Mammalia; order Rodentia; family Octodontidae; genus Tympanoctomys; species Tympanoctomys barrerae. The sequence goes on from NDGN011503408.1 coordinate 28,473, forward strand.
GAGAAGAGAAAGAAGAGAAGAGAAGAGAAGAGAAGAGAAGAGAAGAGAAAGAAGAGAAGAGAAGAGAAGAGAA
>NDGN011503427.1:424-11600 GCA_002564285.1 Tympanoctomys barrerae
CTTTGCCAAGCTTGTTCCAAGTAGGTGCTTTAGACCACTGAGCCATCTCACCAGCCCCCACCCCCTTTTTTTTTTTTGGTGGTACTGGGGATTGAACTCAGCACCCTGCACTTGCCAGGCAGGCGCTTATTGAACTAAGCTACCTCACCAGCCCCATTTGGTATTTTAGTTTATTGTTTATTTCTTCATTCACCTTGTTTACTGCAGTTCCTTGGCCACCCTGTAACAGGCATAAAAGGTGCAGGTGGATGGGCGAGGGCGCTCACTGCAGATAAACATTCTATCTCTTTTTTTTGGGGGGGGGGTGCCAGGGATTGAACTCAGCACCCTGCACTTGCCAGGCAAGCGCTTATTCTACTGAACCATCTCCCCCGGCCTGCAGATAAACATTCTGCAGCTCAGGGATGGAGGGATGGTGCCAGCCCGGGTATCCCTGGAACTCACATGGTGGGGCGCAGCTTGGGGACTGCAGCAACTTAGTAAAACCCTGTCTCAAAATGAAAAATAAAATAAAATTCCCTGCCAAGGGGGCTGGGGAGATAGCTCAGTGGTGTATGGGCCGGCCTGCCAAGCACGAGGACCAGGGTTCGATCCCTAGGACTGCCAGCCCCTGAGCCGCGGGTGCACTGTGCGGGCCACCAAAGCTGGGCATCGCAGAACAAGTCTAATCCCAGCGCTGGGGAGGCTAAAGCAGGGCTTCCCTAAGAGTGCAAGCTGCGCAGTGAGACCCTGCACTGAATAAATAAAAGATTTTTTTTTTGAGACAGGGTTTCTATGCAGTTTGGGCTGGCCTTGTGCTCACTTCGTAGATCCTCCTGGCTCAACCTTTCGAGTCTTGGGATTACAGTCGTGCACCACCACGCTCTGCTAAGATTTTTTAAAACACTAAAACAGGGGGGTGGGGTGGGGACAACAACTTTGTGTGGTTGGGTTAGTGTTGGGAAGTAAGTGGGACAGTACGGGTGCGGCGAAGAGCAAACAAGGCTGAGACAGGCAGATCTAACGGAGGCCGCCACCTTCTCCAGGCCTGGCACCTTATCTCCCCGAGGCCCCCACGGCTGCTAGTGAGTGCCTGCTGCACGCACCAGATAATTTTCCGGGAACCACACTGCAGAGCACGTAGGAGGGGGCGGCTCCTTCTCTGACCACTCTGTGAGGTTCGCAGTGGGCCAAGGGTCGTCCTGGAGCTGCCCATCCCGGGCTCAGGATGCCCCGGGCAACACTACGTATTACGGTCTTCCCACGAGTCCGCAAGCTAAGAGTGCACTTAGGGGGGTGCGTACCCACATTTCTCTGATGAGTAGGAGAGGTGCACCCCGCAGAGGCGGGGACTTAACCTGGCTGCACGGCGAACGCCACCTCCCAAGATCCAGCTCAGCGCCCCCACCCCTGTCTCCCGCGTTCCCGAGGCTTCGGTCCCTTTAAGAACACCCCCCCCCGCAGCCAAGCAGGAAGGGGGAGGTGCCTGCGCACGCGATGGACGTGCGTGAGAGCCAATGGATATGGTCGGCTTGGCGGCAACAGCCAATAGGCGCGGTGGAGGCGGGGCCGGCGCCCGAAGCTGGTTCCCGAGGCGCGGCGGCCGCGGCTGGGGGCGGGGAGGGGGCGCAGGACCCCAGGCGGGGGTCCCGGAGCCGAGGCACGTGTCTCGGGGCGTGCGGCAAGGGGGCCCCAAGCCTGAGCGGGACGGGGCTGGCGCAGTGGGGGCGGGGGCGAGGGGCGGGGCGGGGGCCTTGGGGGAGCTGGGGCGGGGCGGGGGGCGCGGGCGTTGACCCGGAGGGGGTCGTTGGCCGGGCCGCGTGGGGCCGGATCCTCCCTGGAGTGCGGGGTGCTGGCCTGCGCTAGTGGCGTCGGACGCTCGTCGGGCGCCGCGCCGGGATTAGCCTCGTCGGGCAGGGGCGGGGGCGTCGCGGTGACGGGGTGACGGGATCAGAGGCGAGGTGGCCGGACAGCGGATGTCCGCGGGGCCGCGGCGTGACCAGGGGCGCCGGCCCGAGTAAGGGCGCGAGGGGGTGGGCGGGAGGCCGTGGAGTGCGGCGCAGGGGATTGTGGGGGTGGGGAGCCCGGAAGGAGCCTGCAGGTGAGGCCGGCCGAGGGAGGGCGCAGAGTGGCGGGGTGCAGGCCATGGACCTCCGTAGTTCGGAGCCTGGGTTTGGTTTGTGATGGTAAAGCCGTGGACTGGAGGCTCCCCGGAGGCCTGTGGCAGAGAAGAGGCCCGGAGGGCTCCCCTACTTGGAGAAGGCACCGTAGAGTGTGCAAGGTTGTTGGCTTGGGGTCCCTGGGTCCCTGGGGCCCCTGTCGGCTCCTGCTCCAGGGGGGTAGGCAGATCGCTTTGGGAGGCCAGACACGAAAGGGCCTGTGACGAGCCCATGCCCCAGGTAGCCTAGAGGCTGTAAAAATGGCTTCCCCAGGGCCTCAGGGCCGCCCCCCGATGCATCCCAGCAGCCTTTTCTTGTTATTTAAGATGAAGCTCCAAGGTCTGTAGCCCCAAGTTACAATCCTGCCCTTGCATTTTTTGGGCTTGCTCTGTGACCTTGGGCAAATGGGGCTACCTCTCTCTGGGCCTGGATTTCCTTTTTCCAGAATGTAGGGAGGAGGTGGCCCCATGTTCTGGGGTGTCTGGGGTGATTAATAGTTAGCACTAATAATAGCTAACGTCAGCTGAGCTTGATGCTTGGGCGGTTAATTTCTTTCAACAAGCCATAGTTGTGTTGAGGTCCATTGTACAGATGAGGAAACAGAGGCCCAGAGCGCCAGGATCACAGCAGCAGCACAGGCAATGGCTGCAGAGGGGACTCGAGAGCCTCGCGGGATTCTCACCCCCGTCTGTCCCCCAGGGCCAGTTCCCGTCCCCCAGCAGCATGGCATCTTGTGCAGAGGAACCCTCTGAGCCTACTGTCTTGCCACCTGCTGGGCTTCCCCCGCTCGAGGACTTCGAGGTGCTGGACGGGGTTGAAGGTGCAGACGCTGAGGAGGAAGAGGACGAGGAAGAAGAGGAGGATGACTTGAGTGAGCTGCCACCGCTGGAAGACATGGGACAGTCCCCAGCAGAGGAGGCTGAGCAGCCGGGGGCGCTGGCCCGGGAGTTTCTGGCCTCTGCGGAGCCTGCACCCGCACCAGTCCCGGCCCCGGAAGAGTGGCTGGACATTCTGGGTAAGCTGGGGGTGGTCCGCAGAGCTGGACGGCCCTGCCCATGTATGACCTTGGCCAGGCCTGTCCCCCTGGACATGCTCCTGGTCTGTGCTGTTTGGGTTGGAACTGGTGACTACTGTGACTTCTGGCTGGATGGTGAGCTCTGTTTGCACAGTCGTGTGTACACATGGACACACACGCACACACACGTGCTGCGTCGTTCCCAGAGCTGTTAATAGCAGCTCAGTGAGGCTGAGTCGTCCCCCCCCCCCATCGCGACACAGTGAGCCTGCAGCACCAGCACCGCTGTTTGTCTTGACACGTGCAGGTCCCCTGACAAACGTGTCCTGCTGTCACGGAGACCCAAGCAAGAGTCTTCTGTTCGCTCCTCTGGCTGGTTCCTGTGCTTGTCACTATTCTTTAGCAGCTTTATAATCCTAATTTGTAGTCACTGTTAAATTTGGGGAGGGGGAGGGTTTTTATTTTTAATGTTGTCAGTGCTGGGGAGCCAGGCCAAGGCCTCATACATGCTGGGTGAGTACTCTGGCTCTGCGCTGACCCCCAACCCCCCATTTTTGTTCTAAATGTACAGAAAAGTGTGCAAAGAAGGCGATAGAACTAGTGGGGTGTGATGGTACAGGCCTGTGGTCCCAGCTCCTGGGGAGGTTGAAGCAGGAGGAGCCAAAGTTGAAGGCAAAGCTGGGCAACTGGGTAGGACCCAGCTTCAAAATAAAAATTTAAAAGGTTTTTCCTTTTAAAGGGGTGGTTGGGGTTGAAGCTCAGTGTGAAAGCAAGACATCGTTCTTAAGAGTACCTTCCCGAGCCCTGATCCTGCACCACCCAGCACGTCTTACTCCCTCCCAGCAGCTCCGTGGCAGTGCCCGGGCTGGGTGCAGAGCACACAGCGGGCTGGGTGCAGAGCACACAGCGGGCTGGGTGCAGAGCACACAGCGGGCTGAGAGGGGCCTGGGCTTCTGCCCGAGCTCACAGCCTCCCTGGCTGGCGGGAGGCTTGGAGGCAGGCTTGCTGTTCCTCGGGCAGGCTGTGTGTGCCTTAGGCGGGTGTGCTGAAGTTTGTCGTCTGCCCAGGTGCTGTCCGAGGTCTGACCAGGCTTCCGGGCAGGGGTGTGGTTGGTGGTGACAGCTCCCCTCAGTGAAGACCTGGATTTCCACCCCGACACTGCAGAAAAGCAAAAGAACATGAATTGAGGCCTCTTCCAGTGTACAGATGAGGAAGTGCAGGCCTAGAGGGACAAGGTTTGCTGAGTTGCAGGGTGGTTGGCTGTGGTGACTCACTATGCAGCTCAGGTTCGTCTCAAACTCAAAATGACCCGAGTGCTGGGATGTCAGTGTGTGTCACCATGCCCAGCTCAATATGTCCAGAGATTTTTTTTTTTTTTTTTAAATATATTTAGTACAGGGTCTCAGTATACAGCTCAGATTCATGGTGATCCTGCTGCTTCCAGCCTCTCCCGCGCTGGGGTTACAGGCGTGCACACCACACCCCGTCTCCGTGAGCACCATGCGGGCCCGGGGTGGCCCAGCACGTGGTGCTGGGGACTGAACCCTGGCCTTGTGCTTGCCGAGGTAGGCGCTTACTGTCCCAGGGACTTTAAGACTAGGGATCTGCTGGGATTCCCGTGCCTAGTTGTTCTCAGAATGGGTGCCCATCACATCCAGCTTGGGGCACAGCAATAAAATTTGGAATATTCTAGAGACTTCTAGACTATGTCAGCATATTCTAGAGTAAGGATGATTGTTATCAGGTGATGTCTAAGCTATAGTCTAGGGTTGTTTTATTCTTTTTTAAAGATTTTTTAAAAACCTCTTATTTATTTGGTACAGGGTCTCCCTGCACAGCTCAGACTCCTAGTGATCCTCCTGTCTCAGCCTCCCCAGCCCTGGGATTGTAGGTGTGCACCACCATGTCCGGTTTCGGTGGCCGGGAGGGTGCACCGAGGTCCCAGAGCCGGCATGGCATGGCGTGCAGTACCGGGAATCGCCCCCGGGTCCTTGTGCTTGCCAGGCAGGCTCTCAGGCCACCAAGCTATCTCCCAAGCTGGGTTGGCTTATTTTTGTGAAATGTTTTAGGCCAATGGGATGTGACAGAGTGCAGGGACACATTGGGGTGTGGACGACCACAGGCTCTGGCGCGCTCTCGAACTCCCGAGCTCTGTCCCTGAGGAAGGTGTGGGCCATGTGTCTACGGCCAGTCCCGTGCCCGCCGTGCGCCCTGTCGCTGCGCTGTCACCCGTCGGCCCGCGTGGCCATCACTGCAGCAGCCATCATGCGGTAACTGGTCGTCACGTGGCTCCTTCCTACAGCTGACCTGGTTCCCTGTTGCCCAGGCGTGGAGGGCGCCCCAGGCCGTGGCCACGTGAGGGTGTGGCGCTGCTTGTGCGTTGCAGCTGTGGGGGCAGCCTGGGCTCGAGACGCGCTTCTGTTCCGTCTAACTCCGGGGTACTGTCCGTGAGGCTAGTGCTCTGTGGACCCGGCCACGGTTGTGTGTCACAGGCAGACCACTTCACTGCCAGTCTTAGGCCTGGGTAAACTGAGGCCTGGGGTCCCAAGGCTGACATTTGAACTGGAAGGTGTCTCTCTTATTTTTTGTGATACTGAGGACTGTATCCAGAACTTTCGCACAAAACTTCATTCCCAGCCTATTTTTAATTTTCTTTTGAGGCAGGGTCTCACTATGAAGCTAAACTCCTCAGGCTGAGCTAGAACTTGCGACCCTCCTGCGTCAGCCTCCCAGAGTATAGGGATCACAGGTGTGTAAACCGGGTCTGTCTTCTAATTTTCATAAGACAACACCCAGAGTAGCTGTCATTCTGGGGTGTCAGCTTCGTCACCCTGTATCTGCCCCATCGCGGCTGGGGTGTGGCTCAGTGGCAAACACTTTCAAGCGTGCACGAGGCCCTGGTTCATCCCCAGCACCATGCTTGCATGCACACAACCACATAGCGGGGCGTGCATACACCCACCCAAGCACACACAAGCCCGCTCTGGTCTCCTGTACCGTCTTCTACTGGCGTCCAGGGGAAACTCAGCTTGGGAGGTGAGTGGACAGGCCAGGGTACATCCTGTCCCCATTTCCCAGCCGCCCGCTGATGGATCTGTCCCCACCCCGGCAGGGAATGGGCTGCTGAGGAAGAAGACGCTGGTCCCAGGCCCTCCGGGGTCCAACCGTCCGACCAAGGGGCAGGTGGTGACGGTGCAGCTGCAGATGTCCCTGGAGAATGGCACACGGGTGCAGGAGGAGCCCGAGCTGTCCTTCACTCTGGGCGACTGCGATGTCATCCAGGTGGGGTGGGGACGGAGCAGGGTGAGGTGGAGGGTGGGGACCCTGAGGGCTGGTGTACCTGACCGCCGCGACCGCTCTGCCGGCCCCACCCCTAGGCCCTGGACCTCAGCGTCCCCCTCATGGATGTGGGCGAGACGGCCATGGTCACCGCTGACTCCAAGTACTGCTACGGCCCCCAGGGCAGGTGAGTGCCGCCCGCTCTCCCCGCTTCCCTTTCTCTTCCCCTCTGCTGATCCACGAACCAGAGAGCAAACTGCAGGTTGCTGCAGCTCTGCGATGGAAGCCACCAGCCAAATCCTGCTGCTGTAGGGGACAAGTGACTTCCATGCTGTGGGACTCAGGTGATGTGGGGCTGCCAGCCCTGAGTGGCATCTGCCGCCCCCCCAGCAGGAGCCCCTACATCCCCCCGCATGCGGCGCTGTGCCTAGAGGTGACCCTGAAGACGGCAGTGGACGGGCCTGACCTGGAGCTGCTCACAGGCCAGGAGCGTGTGGCGCTGGCCAACCGGAAACGCGAGTGCGGCAACGCCCACTATCAGCGCGCGGACTTCGTGCTGGCCGCCAACTCCTATGACCTGGCCATCAAAGCCATCACCTCCAGCGCCAAAGGTGACTGGCACCCTGGCGTCCCTTAGCCCCTGAAGCCCCCAAGCCTACGGGAAGGTGGGAAGGTGGTTACTGCACTCACCGCAGACGGGGAAACTGAGGCCCTGGGGTGGGTGGGGTGGGGGCTGCTGACCGCTCTCCCTTGCAGTGGACATGACTTTTGAGGAGGAGGAGCAGCTGCTGCAGCTGAAGGTCAAGTGTCTGAACAACCTGGCGGCCTCGCAGCTCAAGCTGGACCACTACCGCGCAGCGCTGCGCTCCTGCAGCCTGGTGCTCGAGCACCAGCCCGACAACATCAAGGCGCTGTTCCGCAAGGGCAAGGTGGGTGCTGGAGCACCGGGCCCAGCGGGGTGCCCTGCAGGCTGCTCGGTGGCGGCTGTGCACTGCGCGGACCCGTCGCAGCTCTCACCCCAGGGCCAGAACCTGCGGCCTCGCAGACCATTGAGCTCTAGGGCAAGGAAACAGGCCTAGTACCATGTCAGCTGGGTGTCCAGGAGAGGCCTGAGGGGGCTGCTTCAGCCTCACTCATTGTGCACCTGGAGGGTGCAGAGAACCCCAGGATTCTGGGAATTAGGCTGTTTGGTGGCTCTAGGAGACATGGGGTTCCTGCCGGTTGAATGTGACAGAAACACAGGCTCCAGCAGGAGGGAGAGCTTGGTCCATGCAGCCACCATCTCCTGGGCGGCTGGCGTCAGGCATAGCTGGGTCCAAGCTCGCGTTGTCCCGGGATGTGGGGTCCGCTCTGCTTGGGCTCCCCCTTGGGCTGGCTCTGCCCTCGGTTGCCGAGCTGCCCCCCACTGCAGGCGCTCTGCCTGCCCTCGGCCAGGCCCCGGCCCCACGCCCTCACCCGCCCCTGCAGGTGCTCGCGCAGCAGGGCGAGTACAGCGAGGCCATCCCCATCCTGAGGGCGGCGCTGAAGCTGGAGCCAGCCAACAAGGTGAGTGTTGTTCTGGGCCTGCGCGGGCCCAGCCCCTCCGCAGTGCCCTCGGGGAGGGACAAGCTGGGAGTCTGAGTCCCAGCAGCCCCAGGAAGGCAGTGCACCACGTGGCCTCCGCTCCCTCCACAGACGATCCACGCCGAGCTCTCGAAGCTGGTGAAAAAGCATGCAGCGCAGCGGAGTACAGAGACTGCCCTGTACCGGAAGATGCTGGGCAACCCCAGCCGGCTGCCCGCCAAGTGTCCTGGCAAGGGCGCCTGGGTGAGCCAGGGATGCGGGGAAGGTGGCCTGCAGGCGGGGACATTTGAACCGGGCTTTGATGCACATGTAGGCGTTTGGTAGGTGGAAGAGGCAGGGACAGGCCGTGACGCTCCCGAGAGCCTGTCGATCCTCCCGGCACCCGAGGCTCCAGAAGCGGTCCTCGTCCCCTCCAGCCGCCTGACCATTTCCCCTTGTCCCTCTGTTCACAGTCCATCCCATGGAAGTGGCTGTTTGGGGCGACTGCGGTTGCTCTGGGGGGCGTGGCTCTCTCTGTGGTCATCGCTGCCAGGAACTGACCGCCCAGGTGGCCGCCACCCTCTCCGCACACCGTGGACCCTACCTACCCCCCCCCAGGCTCCCCGTCCGCTGCCCACTCTGGTCTAGCCCCTCCCCCGGGCCAGGGCAGCAAGGATGGGGTCTTGCGGCCCAGCAAGTGTGGGGTCGAGGCCCCGGGAGGGCGGTGAGGTGCGGCCCGGAGGGAGGGTGCGTGGGGGCCCTGCTCCTCCAGACCCACTCCCTGCCCGCCCCCGTCTCCCGTCCCCAGGGTCAGGCCTCAGTTTCTCCTTTCTGCAGCCGGGGGTGGCCCTCCCCCAGCACCAGCCTTCCGCCCGCCAGTTGCCCTCCCCAGGTCCCCACAGTGAAATAAAGCCTCCCCTCCCCCGCACTCCTGTGGCTCCTTCCCTTGCCAGGGCAGGGTGGGGCAGGCGTGGGCCAGGTCATGGTGCCGACAGGAGGCACACGGGGCCTGCTTCTGGGCAGCAGCAGATGGGCGCAGGCCTGGCCCGGCACGAAGAAGCCCCACACACCGTCAGTGCCCAGCGCGGCAAGAAGGACGAGACCTGGAGGGGCCTCGGGCAGCCTGAGCTCTAGCATAGTGGTCAAGCCTCGAGTGCTGGGGTGCTCCAGGAGGAAGCTGGGGCCCAGCCTGTGGGCCAACCCAGGGCTTGGCTTCCCGTGACCCAGCCCCTCTGAGCCCTCCTGGCTCAGGCCGTAGCCTGGGGCTGCATGGCCACTGTGTTGGAATCTGCCCTTCCTGCCATCCTGTCCCCAGGCCAGAAGGAGAAAGGCACTTCCTGACCACCGTAATGCCCCTAGGACACCTTGGGTGACCTGCCACCTCCTCCCATGACAGTCCCCGAGGCTGTGCGCAGGGTGGCACTGTGCCAGGTCTGACCTGGCTCTGCCGCAGCCCCTGAGAGTGTGAGTCCTTGGGGGTGCCACCTGTGACCCCATCTGCCCCTGAGGCTGAGGCAGGAGTACGGAACTTTCCAGCCTACATGGGCAACGTGGTGACTCGGCAGGACCCAGGCTCAGAAAAGTCAAAGTGGGCCGTGGATGGAGTGCTGCACAAGGGTCCAGAGTGGGACCCCAGATCCACAGAACCAAGAGCAATGGGGTCACTTTGGTGGTTTGAGGCAGGGTCTCACCGTGTGGTACAGGCAGGTTTCAAACTCGCAGAGATCTTCCTGCTTCAGCCTCCTGAGTGCTGGGGCAGCAGTCATGTGCCACCCGGCCTCTCAGGGTGACTTCTTACTACTTTGTGTGCTGTGGTCCCCCCGAGTGGCCCAGGCTGTCTCGCAAGTCCTGCCACCTTAGGTTCTCGAGCAACAGCATCCAGCACAGGGATAGCTGTGGTCGCTGGCTCCAGCGTTTGCTTGGCCCAGCTTGTTGGGCAGGAAGACAGTGACAGGGAGCAAAAAAACGGTGTCGGTGGATGACCTCCAAATGACAAGGAGAAAAATGACCTCCCAACCTAAGAGGTACCTGGGACGAGTTCGTGTTCTCTGAAACCAAGGAGTGAATTTTAGGAACAAATAGAGGTCATGAGCAGAATATATTGAGGGAAAGAAAGCTCCTGTCTGAGAGGGACAGGAGGGGGCCTGAGCAGATTGTCCCCAGGAAGCTGTCTCTTCCAGGGACAATTTTTTTTGGCAGCACCGGGAATTGAACTCATACCCCCTCATGCTTGCCAGGCAAGCACTTGTTCCACTGAGCTATCTCCCCTGCCCCTCTAGGGACATTTGTAGAGGAGAACCACGTGGTGAGGCTGGTCTAAGGTGGTGAAGACGTGGGAACACATGCACACGGGTAGGAGGTGGGACAAGGACATGGTCAACCAATGAGATCACAAGCACCGTTGATCAGGTGAAATGGATTAAATCCACTACCAAATGGGGACTGAGTCACTAGCAAGCGGGCACAAACACAGCACAAGGTCTCTTCCTGTTGGGGGCTGGGCTAGGGCCTCATTTGGACTTTCAAGGTGATTGATACCTATCAATCCCTGAAGGCTGTCCCGAGGGAAGTGTGTAGCTGTTTCTCTTCGTCTTGAGGTCTGGCCCATATGGAAGTGTCTGTCTCCTCCAGGTTGCAAAGTCGCCTCGTCTCCCATGCTGTCCTTGCAGGCCTGGCCCTGTCTGACTGCCTAGAACATTTCTGTCTAATTCAGCTGCCTACAACAGCCGCAGAACAGAGGCTGCGTGCTGCTTCCTCCTGGTCAAGGCCGGTGTCCCTGCCCTGGGTGGGCACAGCTGGGCTTGTCACCTACATAGCAGCCTCCTTAGGCCTCGGCTCTGGGCCCTGGAGGTAGCTGGTAGCTGCTGTGGCAGCAGAAATGAGCTGCCATTATTCACTCAGCACACCCCAAGTTGCTAAATTACTGGGGCTTTTCTCAAACTTGCAATCTTCCTGCCTCAGCCTCCCCCAAGTGCTGAGGTTACAGCATGCACTACTACACCTGGCTTTTTTTTTTAATTGGACATGGATTGTTGTCCAGGTTGGTTTCAGACTCCTGAACTCAAGGAATCCTCCTGCCTCAGCCTCCTACGTAGCTTGGCTGTAGTGGAACACCACTGCCAGCCTACTTGTCTCTGATGCTGGGGATAGAGCTCAGGGTCTGGGGGTGCTCAGCATGCTCCATGTGCTGTGGGCTCGCTGT